>CM023452.1:116524979-116700943 GCA_013339765.2 Haemaphysalis longicornis | reverse complement strand
TCTCACATAGAAGCGCTCACGCATAGGTGCTGTAGTGGTGGGACCATTTTTTCCTACTTGAAGTTGGGACCATTTGTTACCTGTTACTATATTGTTCCGGGACCATTAGGTCCAGGGACCATTTGTTCCGGACCATTTTTTCCGCGACTGGGCGTGGTGTATTACCGGTGAACGTATGGTGCGAGAAAATCAACACGGCCGCTGTTTGAGCCGGCGCGTGTGTCCTGTCATACCCGTGAATTCAAGTGTTGAAAAAAAAAAACTAATTGAGCGAACGGGTGCCTCAAACGACCGCGTAATTTGCGGGTCGAGTGGGAGAGGGCAGCAATCGTTGGATGACAGAGACTAGAGCAGTGCGGGGCCGGAACTAGGCCCGGCCCGACCCTGCCTGATAGAAACCCGACCAGGGCCAGGCCCGAGCCCGACGAAACATTAAGATAAAAGCCCGAGCCCGGCCCGAGCCCGACAGCATTTTATAAAAGAAACCCGAGCCCCGCACTGTATCTTAAGCTCAGCCCGAGTCCGCCAGACTCCAAACATGAGCCCTCAATGTTTGGTCATTTTAGCCTAAAATAAGCATAGAGGGAGTATATTGAATTTACACTTGTTCAATACGCAGACCTATACCTGCACAACATAAATATCCTGACCTAAAAAATGTATCTTTACGAAAAATGTTGGTAAAACAGGCACTGCATTCGCGACAGTCTTCGAACTTAAGCACAATGAGGATCGCTTAATGATGCTGAGAAAAGTGGTATTTTTATTCATTAATTTCTTGCAAAGATATTCTACGCTTCGTTATTTCATTCCACTCGTTTCCCAAAGAACTCTCTTTCCTACTTGTTTTTGACGCTAGCACACTCTGCCGAGAGCTAGTTTAAAGGGGCCCTAAAAGGCTGCCGAATGTTACAATTTTGCGCGCGCAGTCACTCAAGGAACGTCATCCCGCAAAAATTGTTTAAATGCGTTAAGTATTAGCCGAGTTATCGCTCATTAAAAGGGGCCACCCATAAGGCCTGGGGCTCTCCTCCTCTAGTAGCTCCTACGAAGCACTGTGGAAGCCACGACGTCATCTACCCGGCGCAAGACCACCGAGAGAAACAGGGCAATCCATCACCCTCCTTGATGCACGTGCATTCATTGGCTGCGCTAAGCCCTGTGCGCGCTTTTTTTTTAATAATCGACGCGCATGCTCCGCCCACCAGATTCCGGTTGCACGTGAGCGCTGTCGCTGTGGTTCGCGTTCGCGGCGCCGTACTGGGCATGTCTCGTGCGTCATAGAGGCGCGTCAGAGCCAGAAAGAACTGCGTCAGAGCGCGCAAGTGTGGCGGCAAGGTATGGTTGGTGAACCAGGAGAGAAAGTGAAATTTTTTTTTTCTGTTTGTGCGGCCCCTGCTTTACGCAGAGGTGTAATATTTGGTATACGTTGTCGGGAAGGGGTACTCTAGCGATTGCGCGATTGAAATGGCGACCTTCGGAAGCCTATTTAGGGCCCCTTTAATTTGTACTTCTCTCAATTTAATTTGCCAAGGTTCGTTGTCGGTTTGCACCAGGTGTCTATCCAGCAGACCTAATTTCTTCCATGCTCACAAAGTTTTCTACTCAAAAAGTCGCTTTATGGGCAAAAAGGTATGTGTATCAAAAGCTTTAAGAAAGACCCAAGGGTACGTTGCTTATCTTTGGTGGTATGGTCTGCACAAAGTGCGATGTCCAAGTCACATTTGTTCCTTTTTTTTAGTTTGAAAAACAGTGGAAAGGACAAGCATGTACTCTACTACCACAGTGCTCTCGTTTTCTGACCCTTTCTCTCCCCCTATGCCGATGAAGTCCATACGTTTTCTTTTGTCTGCTTGAAGGCTTCCTAAGTGCAATATGTCATTTTGTTATTTTTTTTAGCATCACCACGGCGACAGACTCACAGCACTTCGCTTTTTTTGTTTTCATTTCACCCAACCAATCAATGAGCCGAATTTTTGTTGTCAAGATTTTAAATTTGCGGCACACGACTGCCGGGATTCAAGGTCTGCCTGGGCCGGCTCGGCCCAAAATGTGTTTTGGGTTCAAGCCCAGCCCGGCCGGGCCCGAAAAATGCGTGCTACCCGGCCCGAGCACGGCCCGGGCTCGTCCTTTTGGCCGTCCCGGGCCCGAGCTGTGCCCTAACTAGAGCACTACACGGGCCGCAATTTCTAGGCCCGGCCCGAACCTGCCCAATAGAGACACGGCCCGGGCCTGGGCCGGGCCCCGGGCCTGGCAAACTTCTAAATGTGGGCCCGAGCCAGACCCGAGCCCGGCAGAATTTGATAAAATAAGCCTGAGCCCGCCAGACTGTTGTTAAATGCCCTCCCTAGTCCGACAGGCTATAAACATGAACTCGAAGTTTGCTGTCAGCTTAAAGATCGTAAGCACAAAGCGAATACGACTAATTTCGATTTAAATTTCGATTAAACTTATACCGAACTTTGTACAACTTCAATATCTCACTTAGAAATTGATTTTTCAGTAGTCGTGGAACTTCATTTGCCACTTCATTTGCCAGTCTTCGAAATCAAGACACACCGAGGATACTTTAAATGATTCGGAGCAAGTGGACAATTTTTTGTAATATTTGAATCCTTCAGCAGATACTGCAGCTTTCGCTGCTCCATTACTTGCTGAAATTTGAGCAGACGATGCGTCCGGTTTCACCACTTCATTTTAGTGGTATAGTTACGTTGGCAGCAATATTTTATCGGCGCTTGTGTTCTTTTTTGCCTCCCTTCATGGTGTTAAAAATTCTTTCCATAAGAAATCATGGGCTCTGCTTCAAAAATTGGTCCTTCAAACTCAACACATACTGCAAAGTGCAGGTCGCGTTTGTTCTGTTTCTGTTTGTTTGAAAAGAAAAGGGAAAAACAATCATGTTGTACTGTGTGGCTAGAGTGCCGTCGTTTTCTGGCCCACTCTCTCCCACTATGCTTGATGGGTCACAGATATTTTTTATTGATGTAAAGGCTTTCTAAGCGCAATCGTCTTTTATCATATCTTTTAACAGCGCCGTAATGAAATTACACTTCACTCCTTTTTATTCTCACTTAACCTGGAAGATCAACAAAATGTTTTGTTGTCAACAATTTATAATTTTCCGGCTCAGGATTGCCGGTCTTAGGGACGGCCCGGGCGCTCGGGCTGGCACGGCACGAAAAAATTTGGTTCAAGCCCAATCCCGGCCCGGGCCCGAGAAAATGCATGCTACCCGGCCCTAGCCCGCCCCGCCAGTGCACTACGTTCTACTACCTAGCTCCACCACCGCACCCAACTGTTTCAGTGTTTCAGGGCTGTGCCCTTGCGGTATGCTGTTTTGTCGTGTGCTGTTTTGTCGCCGTGCTATTCTGTCGCGTGCGCTTTGTCGCTGTGCTGTTTTGTCGCTGTGCTTTTTTTGTCGTGTGCGCTTTGACGCTGTGCTCTTCTGACGCTGTGCTGTTCTGTCGCGTGCTGTTTTGTCGCGTGCCCTTTCGACGCCATGCTGTTATGTCCGTGCTGTTTTGTCGCGTGCCCTTTCGTCTGGTGCTGTTCTGTCGGTATACCGTTATCAACCTATTAAATATTATTGTTGGAATTGCTACAGCCTCAAGGACAGTGTTCAAAGTGACAGGGTGGCATGCTAAGATTTCCGGGCGATTATGGCCACACCCCCAGAAGAGTGTGTGCAGCCATCCCTGTCCTTTCTGTATACCAGGTAACTATTCAAGAAATTTGTGTGTTTAGAATTCAAATGTGTTTCCTGAACACACATTACACTTGGCTGATTAGCATGCAGTATTTCATTTACATCGTCCAGATTTTTAAAGAGGCCTCTGCAGTTCCATTGTACTATGTTCTCTCTTCCCATTATGAAGTGTTCGGAGCTACTGGACTGTGTTTTTTATGTGTCGTCTTTCGGGGCTGTGATTCTCGTCTTTTTTGGCTTGTCGGGAGGCTTTGGCGTCGGGACGCGTTTCTTGCGGTGCACCGCAGACAAGAACGGACCGACGTCCATTTCATCCTCGGATGTCCTCGGAGCGCCGAGGGATCAGGCTCCTTGGACCGCGAACCCTTTGGGGTGCGCTTTTCCTTGCCCGCAACCACGAGGGATTCAGGAACGCCTCGGATGGCACAGGCGGTGCGGTGGTGGTGGGAGCTGCCGCTGGGTCCCCCAAGTCCATCTCCTCTGCGCCCTCGCCTGTGGTTTGGGACGCTGGAGTGGATGTGGAGGATGCAGCATCGCTTCCACCAGACGTGGTTGCGGCCACAGCCGCTGCTGGGTCAGCGAGCGGTGCGGAGGCGGGTTGGGCTGCCTGAGGCAACCCAGGGGGGGTGCGGGGGCGGGACCAAGCCCGACTCGCGGTACTGGGTCCCCGCAGAAACCAACGCCGCTCCGCTCCCCGGCGAGTTGCGTCGGCGTACCTCCCCAGAGGGAAAGAGGCGAACCTCTTCCGCGCCTCTGGGAAGGTGATGTTCTCAGTTACTTTCACGTGGATTATCTACTTTTCCTGGTTGAACTTCTCACATTTTCGAGAATAGGCGGCATGGGGTCCCTGGCAGTTTGCGCACGTGATGGTTGAAGATGGACAATTGTCAGCTGAGTGATCATGCTGGGCGCACTTTGCGCAGGTCAGACTGCCGCGGCAAGAGTTGGTGCTGTGCTCGAACCGCTGGCGCTTAAAGCAGCGGCGGGGTTAGGAATGTATGGCCGAACCGAACATCGAATGTATCCTGCGTTAATGAATTCTGGTAGTGTTGATCGACCAAATGTTAAGATGAGATGTTTAGTAGGAATTTCTTTGTCTTCTCTGCGTATCGTTATGCGCCTCACTGCTATTACGCCCTGACTTTTCAGGCCCTCCAGCAGATCGGTTTCAGTTTCAGTCATGAGGTCAGGATCTGAGATCAAGCCCTGTGAGCTGTTAAGGCTTCGGTGGGGCGTGACCGTGATGTCAATATCTGCAATGCGTGTCTGGCTCAGGAGATTTGTTGCCTGCTGCTGGTTATTGACTTCGACCAACAGTTCTCCCGTTCTCTGTTTCTTTGCTTTGTAGGATTTTCCTATTATACATTCTATGAACTTTGTGACCAAGAAGACGGACAGAGAGGCAACAGGCTTTTCTTTTTCAACGGATGGAATGATCAGGAAGCGGGGATAGTTGGCTGGCTTTGGGGTTGAGATCGTTGGTAAGGACGAAAATTATACTTCGGTGCGGCCCCTTTTCAGGGACCGATCACGTTTGGAGGGGGGGTTTGATAATACCATACAGCATGTATAGAAGCAGGGGACGGGGGTACTTTCTTCCACAACCTTACCCTGATAGCTGAGGAGGTCCCGGAGCTCCCTGCCTGGTAAACAGACAGGGAGCCCATCCGCCGGAGCTTGACCTGGGCTCCGACGGCCAGCGTTCGTGGTTTCTAACCCTCCACCTATAAACACATCGCCACGGTTGGATCCAGCTTATGTTTGGGGGCTCGGCGTCCGCGGTATCGCCACTACCGTCACCAAGATTGCTCAAGGTGCCCCGTGCGGGGTGTTTTAAGTGC
The DNA here is from genome assembly GCA_013339765.2 of Haemaphysalis longicornis. Taxonomy (NCBI): domain Eukaryota; kingdom Metazoa; phylum Arthropoda; class Arachnida; order Ixodida; family Ixodidae; genus Haemaphysalis; species Haemaphysalis longicornis. Next base: position 116,695,393 of record CM023452.1, on the reverse strand, counting down.
TAATGCACTTCTTAAGTGACGGCTGAACCTGCGTCCACCGGCGATGTCCGCGCACGTGGAGATGGGCGCGCGCAGCCTGGCCGCTGACATGGCACATACCCACGTGGGGGATATGCCAGGAATCTCCTCGTCTTCCTTGGCAACGGGGGGAGATGGGCGCGCGCTGCCTGGCCGCTGACATGTCACATACCCACGTGGGGGATTGGCCAAGAATCGGGCGTGAGAAGGGCTAATGCACCTGCTTAAAGGAGTACTGACACGAAATTTCAAAGCTGAGATCCGCTCTAGCAATCAAGTACAACGACAACACAAATAGGTGTCTGTGAATAAATGCATCTTTCTTTCTTTGTAGTTGTGTGTGTGTGTGTGATCTCTCTTTCGCGAACATTACCGAACCGCGCAAATTCAACTCGTGCATTCGCACTTTCCCATTTTCCCCTCGGGGAAATGCGGGGAATTTTTTAGTGGAAGGTGTCCCCATCGATGCCTGGTGCTAGTATTTCAGTCCTAAGTGCGGAATTGTGTGCACGCTTACGCAAGGTACGAACGCCCTACAACGGACCTTCTTTAGAAGCAGCCAACAGCAGCGGGATTACGCCCTCCGGACAATGCACGGTACGAGCTTTAATCGGTGCCCTTCGCCATCATATTCAGTGTGCAGTGTTGTCGCCCTGTGCTTATCTTCTTATTTTGGGTTCGGATTTCCTGTCTTCCGCCTCCGCCGTATTATCCTGTCACCAACCCGAAATTGCAATCACAGATACTGAGCATCCCAGCATTTCCGAGGTGCAACCTACTATGCACCTAACAGCCAGTGCGGACTGAGTTTTATATCCAGACCAAGAGACATTACTTTGTGTACGTTCTGCGCAGATCAGTGACGGTGACGTGATGACAGTTCTATCTCCGCCTTTCATGTCAAAAGGATTCGTAATCGCAACGTGTCTCGTCCCATTCACGGAAGGCACGGCGACGCTCTTATATACCGATGAAGCTTGCGAGCCGATTCGACTCCCCGAAGGCGCCAATGTTGCTTCTGTTGTGAATGGCGAAGCCCTCTCCCTTTTTTTACTCTGCTGGGCATTGCCTGTTTCACAGCCTTCAGATTCTGGACAATCACTTTCCCAACTTGCGGCCACTTTCAGCACAGACCTCGCAGAAAGGGAACACAACTCCTTCTTCAGCTCCTGGAAAAACAGAAGGACTCCTTTGACTGTTTTTCCAGCAAAATAGGACAAACATCTGTGGCAGCGCATCGTGATAAGACGGAAGGGAGAGAAATCGTTCGTCGTCGTCGGTACCGTGTGTCTTCATTGGAACAAAAAGTCATTGAAGAAAACATCGGGGCGTGCTTCAACGAAACATTATTCTTCCGTCTTCCAGCCCGTGGTCTTCCCCCGTCGTCCTCGTGAGAAAGAAGGATGATTGAATACGTTTTTGTAGGGAGTATCGGGCTTTGAATAAGATCACAAGACAGGATCTCTACCCAATGGCGCGCATAGATTATTCACTGGACTTGCGCTGAATATTCGTCTTGCGCTGAATATGCGCAATATGCGCTGACTTGCGCTGAATATGCGCTGAATATCGTCGAGCTTGCATTTGCGATCTGGCTATGGACAGACAAAAATGGATGAGTCTGACAAAGAGATGACGGCGGTTGCAACTCCAGATGGCTGATACGAATTCAACGTAATGGTTTTGGCTTGTGCAATTCTCCTACTACATTTGAGCGCATAATAGACACAGTCCTTCGCAGCCTTAATTGGAAGACATGCCTATGCTATCTTTATGATGTAATTATTTTAGTAGAGTTTTTCTGCTGAACAACTCCGACGACTTGATGAAGTATTGACTAGTCTGACTAACGCCAACCTGACTTTGAGGACCAAGAGATATCACTTTCCCCGAAAATCTATCAAGGTTCTCGGTCACGGCGTCAGCAAGGACGGTGTCCTGCCCGACTGAGACAAAATGTTTGCGGTCGCCAATTTTTTCCTCGCCCTCAACACCAAAAAGCCCTTCTCAGTTTCCTCGTTCTAGCATCATATTTTCGTCGTTTCGTCCGTACTTTTTCCACCCTGGTTTCGCCCCTTAACCAGCTACTGCATTCCGGAACGTCGTTAGTCTGGACTCATAACTGCGAAAAAGCTTTTCAAGACCTCAACCAGGCACTTACTTCCGGACGAGTACTATATCATTTTGTTGACACGACACCAGCCATAATCCATACCAATGATTGTAGGCAAGGCATCGGCGCCGTTTTGCTACAGCGAGTTGTCCAGTTGCGTAAAAGAGTCGTAGCCTTTGCGAGCCACTCTCTGACACACTCAGAACAGAACTATACAATCACTGAGCAAGAGTGTCTGGCGGTTGTATGGGCTATACAAAAATTTCGGCCATATCTCTACGGCCGACATTTCGCGGTCATTACAGACCATCAGGCACTGTGTTGGCTCTCTTCATTAAAGAACGTGTCTGCACGACTTTGACGGTGGGTGCTGCGCTGCAAGAATACGACATTACCGTCACGTACAAGTTCGGTACCGAGCACCTCCATGCAGACGTGCTTTCACGGTGCCCGCTCACGCAGTCGTCGGACGACTTGGTGTCACCTTGCCATGCACCCCACCTGCCTATCTGTGATACCCCCAGATGTCACGTTTGCCAATTTCCGCGACTTGGTAGCCCGTCAACGCGCCGACAGCTACTACAGGAACATAATCGAACGGCTCAGCGGTTCGACGCCACCACATAGTAGCCGACTACGTCGGCAACTTCGAAATGTTCGGATAATTGTTGGCGCGCTGCACCGTATCAACCACCACACTGTTGGTGCCGGATGGGTTCCCGTTGCGCCTCATTCCCTTCACTCAATCATCTTGCAAGCTTTCCACGATGAAGCAACCGCTCGCCACCTTGGATTTCACAAAACCTACGAGCGCATTCGGGGTCGCATCTTTTGGCCGGTACTGTCTACTAGTGTCGCCAAATACGTTGCCTTCTGCGCGCTTTGTCAACGTCGAAAGAGATCTACGTGTCCTTTCGCCTGTCTATTGCAGCCGGTTTCATGCCCACTTACACCGTTCGAAGTTGTCGGTATTGACCTTCATGGTCCATTGCCTATGACAGCCATTGGTCACTGCTGGATCGTCCCCGCCTTTGACTATCTAACTCTGTACGCGGAGACAACTCTATTTCATCTGGCCAGCGCTGCTGACGTCGCTCACTTTTTCTTACACAATATTCTAATGCGCCATGACGCACCTCGCGTACTCCGAAGTGGGCGGGGCAAGAGCTTCCTGTTGCAGGTCCTCTCCGATGTACGTCAAGCTGCTCACACCTCTCGCAGAAAGACATCGACCTTCTATCCTCAAACTAACGGCCTTACAGAACGCTTTTACGGTACTTTTTCCGACGTGCTCTCGATGTACATACAGCCTGATCACATAAGTTGGGGAACTATCCTAAATTTTGTTACTTTTGCCTCAACACCGCAGTTATAAGCACCATAGGATACACTCCATTCTACCTTGTGTACGGTCGGCACCGTCCACACACATTGCATACCTGCTTCTTCACCGCTCCAGTTTCCCATTCTGCATCGTCTCTCGAACAATTCATTTCTCGCATGGCACATTGCCCCCAGCTTGCTGGCATACGCACTCAAGCCAGTCAACAGGACAGTAAACCGGGCAATGACACTGCTCATCGATCTGTTTACTTCTACACTGGTGACGAAGTATTCATCTGGACACCTGTTCGTGCTCCAGGCACCTGCGAGGAATTTTTACACCGCTTTTTTGCCCTTACAAGATTCTCGATGCGACCTCACCGGTAAATTATCGCGTCACCCCAGTTTGTGGAACTTCGGAATGCCGTCGTCGCGGTAGAGAGATTGTAGACGTGTCCCGAATGAAGGCCTTTACTCGTCGTTATCCTGCCTAACCCGAGACCAGGCGGCCACAATTTTCAGGAGGGGGAATTATTGTAAGCTTTGTTTGAGGCTACAGTTTGTCTGCCACCGTAGGTAGCAATTGCTCACTATCCTCACCACCGGCTTGAGGCCATCACTTCTTCATTCCTTGTACATACTCATCATCATCGACGATTCCTCTTCATCGGAGATCAACATCAGTGTTTGGGCTTTATCACCATCTTGGGTCTGCTTCCCATTCGCCTCTCAATAAAGGAGCCTAGAAGGCATGGTCTGGTCGTCTCCTCACAATATTTTTAACAAGGCCTCACAATATTTTTACAAGGCTCTCTAAGGCACTGCTTAACAGACTATATCTTTCAAGCAGAATAGGTAGGAATATGGCATTTTGTAAGGTAATTTCCTGACTATGCGTTTGAAGTGATTAGGTTAAATAGGTTTGCAAAGGAAAAACAAATCCGGTTGTGATTTTCGTCATTTTTATTAATATGAATGGGTCTCACAATTTTGCATTTATGGCCCATTAAAAAGTCCAACGGACATTTTTTTAGGAGAATGAAGCTATTTTTCCTTTACGAGAACTCGATCTCCGCGTTGCTCAACATGCCTCAGCAGTGAACAATTTCGGGAGTGCCTCCTCACCACTGGACTTGTAGAGAATTTCCCACTATTTTCCTGCAACTTCATTTGAAACTTCATACCAGAGCAAACATGTGCCTGGAGTCACGCTCCCAAACATCTTCACGAGAAAAACTGGTGATGTCGTCTTTCGTCTATCCCACCAGTCCTGCACTGACACTTGTTCTGTGCACGCCTTAACCCGTGAATCGGAGACTTTGCAAGCCTCCGAAATGCGATAATCCTATCAGTGTAGAACACCCTTTCAAATGTTTCCCTGGGAATAAATTCAGAAGCCACAGTGCACTGCCGACCTAAAAAATCTGCTCGGATGCAACACCGCGTTCCTTCTGGCTGACATCCTTTGTGCAGAATCGTCGCAAGTATCTCCCTCGTTGATTCTCTAGCCTCTCAAGTGGCAACATGTCCTTCAAATATAACCATTTTCCTCATGGAATAATAGATGCACCGACAACATAAACTTCTTAAAAAGACACGTAATAATGCTTGTCTGCTTTCATCTTGTCCATCGATAAATCTCGTTTGCGCAGCCATTTAACGGCGGAGAAAACCCATTTACGGTCGGATTTATTGTGACGGTAGCCATTTTCGTTGTCATTTCTTTCATTGTTTCTCGCATGGCCGCTAGTCATCTGCAATCGGAGGTGAGATCCAGCGTGTAACCTTGCTGCCCCTTCTGGACAAAAAGCTTCGGCAGATCATCACACGGCACAAGATAAGACAGTGCGCTATGAGCGAAAGAAAATTGTAAATAATAATAAAGAGAAATGGAGGAAGAAGGAATTAAGCGTAGAGAGGGGGCAAGAAAATAAATACCAGTGATATCCGATGCACGAAAGAACGCAAGCGAGGTTGCTTCGTTTTCTTACAAAGATGTTGGGATAAAATTCGCACAAACCAGCGGGTAGTGCTGAAGAGGTCATCACGCTGGAATAAGATACCTGGTGACGCGGTAGAAAGAGAAACCTGGCAGTTTGTGAGCGGTTGCTGAGCTACAATGACTGTATTGAACCTTGTCTCTCGATCGAAGTTGCTCGCTTCGTTTCGTCTACGAAATGACACCGACAACGTGGCAGGGTGGAGGCGGTCACGGTTTTGGTTATGTTATGACACGCCACTCAACTGCTTGCACCGACTCCTCCCTGCAATCCCTTCCACGTGCGCGTCTTTTCTGGAAATCTGTGACCGAAAAAGAACCTGGCCCACAGGACGCATGACGAGATGGCAGGTTTCCTGGGCCGAACACTCGTTGCGTCAGCCGCGGATTACGAGTTTTGATCTGCACTTCCATTGAAGGCAGTGTGTGTGAAGTTATTACACTTTCCGTGCATTTTGACCATGTAGTAGTTAGAAGTTCGCTTCACAATCAATCAATAAATTAATTAATTATTTATTAATCAATCAATCAATCAGTAAATCAATCAATTACAACATAATTGCCTTCTGAGAAACGCAAGGCAGTCTTTTTTAGCCTCAAGGAGCAAGGCTGGCTAAAACACGATGTGCATGTTTAATGTGTCTTCTTATCGTTTACACACAAAACTACGTGCGCGCGCGAACCCAAAAGGGTAACACGTAGCAACAAGGCTCTGATTAAGAAAAAACTTCTGCAGGGCTAGTTGTTCAATACTTGAGAATCACCCCAGCATTAAAAGAGACGAACACATGAACATATAAATAGACAAACAAATAAACGACTAAGGTTAGTACCTCTTGTCCTGGTGCTTTCTGTCTTTGTTCATTTTAGCCTTAAAACCGTGTCGTCAAGATTGGCGTACCAGTGACCATGTGTCCTAACCGACACGCCCGCAGACACACCCCCCAAAACGTAAGCTTCATAGAGTGTAAAGCTGCTACGAAAATACTATTTGGGAAATCGCCTGCACCCCAGAAGAGTAAGTATATCGTAGACCGCGGTGGAGATGGGCGGTGCAAGGTAAAGTGAACAGGGAAAGTAGACGAAGTGGCGAAGAGCGCTATATAAAAGAGGACATATTTCTTTCTTTTTACTTGTGAGGCGAGGTCGCGAGAGAAATGCCTGCTCTGAACGTTCACTACGATTGACAGTTGAGCGCTCACTAATACGTGCACCTTACGTATTTACAATAAACTCTTTATGGGCAATTGCTTGAAGGTGCTTGAAAGGCCTGTGAAATGGTAGTGTCGAACACTTATGAAGCACGAAGTTATGAGCAGCAAGTAGACGTAAGTTGCGCCACTATAACTTTTCGCTCTGTTTAATAGTAGCAGTGGAAATTTTATTGAAGTGGAGGGCTTAAATTCGGCGTGGAGAGAGGGATCACAGGGAGAATGAGTCAGTATTGTGAGTAGGGACGGGGGCTTTTGGAAACAATCGATTTTATTTGGTGTCACTTGGGTGACTTCTCAGTTCTCAACAATATTTCAATAAGTGAGGAGAGCTCCATAAAGGTATTTTATGTCTGCTTGGAGGATGGTTTTGGAGGATATATATTTTGAGGGGAGGTGAGGAGATATTCAGCTTCCAGGATGTGCGCACGACAGTGTGACATTTATGGGATGAGGCGGGCAGCGTAAACGATGTGGATGACTGACATTTTCATTTAGTATTAGTGGGGTGATATCGTTCACGATAGGTAGACTTTTGTGTAAATTTTTTTTAAGCTTTCAGCTTGTGTCGCGTCCTATTAAAAACAACACTGAAGCCCTGCGCCCCTCGTAGCAATTTCAGCCTGGTATAAACTTTTAATATTGTAATATTACGGTATTACCCTTTGAGGGTGCATTTGTATTTTTTTTTAAAAATGCGATACCCCAGGTTCGATTGGTTTTATTGCTGGTTTAAATTCCTAGGACGAATCTGTTTCGAGAAAGAATTGTCGCAAAAATTTTAGGGTGAAATAAGTGTCAAAAATTGTATGTGGTTTTTCATACACGTGGTTTATTTATGAGTAACGCAAGAAAGATTCTAAAATCGTTTCGCCGGTACAACAAGGCGAAGAAACGCAAGAAGCGCAGCAGTTTCACCGGTGCCAGAAGAGGGATGCGGTCGGAGGAAGAAACCGAAACTAGCCGCTGCGGACCCGTGGGGAACCGGATGTGCAAGCAATATCCAGCGCATGCCTGTTGTAAAGCACACAAAACTAAGAGCCATAGGCGCAAGAAAGGAATTTCTCGTGTGTCTGCAGTGTGGCAGCACATACCAGGAGAGAAATATGAATGAAAAGTGGGCACTTTTTGAATATACAAGCGATGATGTACTTGTACATCATTGACTAATTTGAGGGTGTTAGCAGGGAACGACATGTACAGTCGGCCGAATCTTTAACTAGCGTGCGTGAGTGGCGATTTTTCTCGCTTATGACGACATTACAAAGGAACAGCCAAGCAGATAGTGGGCCCATCTGATCGCGTTTCCTGAGCACGCAGATCATATGAACATGTTTCCCACTTGGCTTCCGTCATACGGCGCTCAGGCATAAAAAGTCGCAGCTCGCGCGCGCTAGGTATAGATTTGGCCGACTCTGCGCCACTGACCCTGAAGGGTTTGTAGAAAAGGGAGCCGTGGACTCGGTGATGCGCTGTCGCTCTCCTACATTTATTGAGTGTGCGTTAGCGCTGGCAGGAACTTGGAGAGCGGTGTAGACATTGACTGCCCAGGCGCTCGGTCGTGTTCGATCTCGAAGATCCCGGCGGGCCTAACCCACACTCAATAAATGTAGGAGAGCCACAGAGCACCACCGAGTCCACGGCTTCGTTTCCTACAAGTGGTGACCCGGAGGTTCCGCGCCCGATAGCCAGCTAGCGGCCAACCGACATGGCGAGGGGGGGGGGGGGGGGGGGCGGGGACACGCCTATACCGGTGTTTGACGCCTGCCACCTTAGTGGTTGGTTTTTCAAGCTTGACGTAACCTTCACGTCACCATTCAGCCGCCGAAGCACTCCATCCTCTAGGAGACGCTTCCCCTCCAGCTCCGCTTCGTCCTTGCTCTACCACCGCCCAGCAAAACAGCCTACGATGACCTTCGGGCTGCCGTGCTCGAGCACTACGGCTATCGAGACGACCCGCCGTCGCCTGCAGCACACGAGGTACCCGCACAGCTTGCACACGCTTGCACACGGTACCCTCCGTGCCAACTAGCACGGCGACGTCCTCACCCACTAATGCCGACACCGTGGCCTCCAGCTTCGATGCGGCAGCCACACCTACACCGAGGATACTAGCAGCAGGCGACGTCACGGAAGCCCAACAGCCACATCCCCCCTCGACCACTTCTACCACCCCAGGCGAGTGCTCCGGTGAGCGCCTTTGCTCGGTGACCGTGCAATCTTTGCGAACCTCGTCACCTGCTCTTCCAGCTTTGCATGTCAAGTCCACGACGACCGTAACACAGAGCCCCGCTCCCCTCCTGTCACAGCCTGACTCGGGTGAAGCACACGTCGTGGCACCCTCCGCGGACACCGGCGACACAGCCGCGACCGTTGCTCCACATGAAATGCCCCGCGAGCACCCCATCAACCGCGACGTGCACGATTACGAGGAAAACCCCGACACAGTGATGACAGACGTCCAACCTCATAACTCAGTGATGTCGCCACCAGAGGAGCGCGTTCCCGAAAATCGACGCCCACGTCACCATCGACGCCGTAAGCACCACTGAAGAAAGCGAGTTTCGCCACAGGCATTGCTTCAGCGCACATTAACGAGGCGTCAGTGCGGTCTTGCAAAAACACCAATGTCCTGCACGCCGGTTGCAACCAGCGTTGTGTGCTCATATTCATCGGTACGTGACTCGCTGTACCCGCTGTCACCCTTGGCCTAGTACTGCCATTGCACTTAGAGCATGCGCAACGATGTCGCACCAGACACCATGCTCAAAACGTCCCAGCGGAAGCCAGTGTCGTGAACTTTCGTGCCAGCCACCCCCCCCCCCCCATGTTTGCACTGCGGGCGCGGTTCGTGCCTCTTTTACTTGAGGATTTCTCTATCGTACACCAGTTCGTCCCTCCTTACACTCCAAGCCAAGGCCACCTTAGGCCAATCAACTCTCCGGAGGACCACAATGAACTTACCAGTACTGCTTACTGTGGTAACTTAAATACCGACACACCATTGCGTGTACATATTTTGTTTCGTACCTGCGTCCATAGTCCTTTCACGCTTGGTAACTTCCCTTTCTCTTTTAACGCGCTACGCTCTAGGTGTGGAGCCTTGTAATGCCGGTAGCTTGATTTATTATCAGAGCCACTATCATAATCATGAACGGCTGCCTACCATCGTCCCCAGCGGTGCCTGGCCAGGTCAGCGGTTCCACGCGACACAGGAGTTCGAACAGGACTACGCTTCCAGTGGCTGTCGTATGCCATCGCCGCTCTCCAGTTCTGGCCAGGGCTTGCACACCAACAGTAAAATTAAGGGAACCACTCCGCATCACCGAGGCCACGGCTCCCTTTTATTACAGGTTAATAGCCGCACTGTACAGCCAAATTACAGGTTTCTCGTTTCAAACAGCTTCCATATTTCAACAGCTATGTGTAGATATAACACTACTTCGTTCTTTCCTTAAACAAAATTTTGTTTTTTTATAACATTTAATTGCTTTATTCCTTCAGTCTTTCTTGTTCTTCCTAAAATATTATCTTTTCGTTTCCCACATTTGTATGTATGTTCCTCAAGTAACTGCATCACAAAGCTCATTGCTTTTTTCGGTTTTTCGTATTTCACCATTGTGTTTTGCGTGTGCGTGTCCTGGGTGATGCAGTTTTTGTTACTTTTTGTTTCGTAGTTCTTCAGTACAAATACTCCTGAAGTCGCTAGCAGTACGCGAAAAAAAGTTATTCGTTGCTTCATAGGTTGCGAAAATTGCAGCTTTCATTATTCGCTTACAAGTACGCGGAAGACGAATAGTTATCAAGGTAGTAGGGTGGTGTCGCAACCATAAATCGAGCCTTTTGGAACCCACAAGCGAAAGCCGTATATTTCACTAAAATTTCCTCAGTTGCTTCAGGACAGAGAAATTTTGAATTTTTGCCGTATTTTAAAAACACGAAGATTTCCCTCCCAGTGCATTTTTAGAAACACACAGAACGTACTTTGTGATGCTCAATACTTTACAATGCCCTCAAACGCACGAAAATTCTGAAGCGAAGCAGCGAGATTCATGACCACTCGAAAAATGGGTTATTTGTGAAACCTTGATGCCTAAACGCGCCTGCGCTTAAAGGCAGAATAATGTGCACCGTAAGTATATATCGATGACAATATTAAAAGAAAACAATAAACCCCTTTTCTGCTTGCACAGCCGTGCACATGACTGTTGACTTTAGTGAAAACGGAAACGACCGAAACCCAGAAAACGACAACGAGCAACTACAAATCAAAAAGCAGAATTTTTGATAGACGAAACGAGAGGAGAGAGAGAGAAATGAACCTTTATTGAAACCCTTTCGTTTCGCTGAGCTTTCCCAAGCCTAAACATTTGGTGTGTGGTAGTGTCGAGCATTATTCTGCGAATAAGAAGCATGTTCGGGAGTTTGCTCACGTAGATGTTATTCAGTGCCTGCCTGCTCTTCAGGAAACTGCAACTTCGAGCGCCTACTCTTGCCCAGCTTGAATGAGAACTGCCTGACGTGAAGAACCGACCGCAGATGCGACGTGCCCTTAACTGAGTGACGCACGTCATCGCCTGCCTTTATCACCGGATTAATGGGTCATTTGCGCGAGCGGCCGCGCCAGCTACGAACAGCCAGCGACAGCTGCGCCCGAAAAGGCGTATCCCGCGTGGGTTTCAGGCATACGCCACCGACGCCGTAAGACAGCCAATTGCTTCAAAATGAAGCGAACAGCCGCAATCGTCGTGTTAAAAATTCCACGAAAAAAGGAGATCCAGAAACGATGTAATTTACCGCACCTTTATTAGGTTCAAACTTTTAAACCGCAGTATGAAAGCAGTTTTCTGGCCTTTCATGGTTCTTTAACGACGTGACCTAGTCTTCGTAAGCCAAGCAAAATATCCAAATACTCGAATTCAATGTCGTCTTCCATCATTTTTTCCGCAGATTCATAAAACATCACTTTTGCCTTAAATCACGTAAGCAATTTTTTTAAGGAGGAGGTAAGCGGTACTGCTTTCCATAGAACAATTTATGTCAATTAAACAAAACCATTTTCAAGACATAAACTGATGCTGAGTCCTTTTAAAGTATGTAGGTTTAATTAACATTGTTCAATTCCTTTTATGAATTGTAATTATGATTGATCCTTGCGAGTATGTTTTACATTATTTTTATTCTGGTCGATACAAGGTATAGAACAAGCCGAATATAAGTTTCTGGAATGTAAAACGACATAATTTATATCAGCGAATTGATAACAACATTACAGGGCTTTCACAAGTATCTCAAAACGCGAAGGCGAAATTCTGTTAAACCATTACTTGATCTCGTCTGCAACTTTCCTCCCAACTATGCGGCCGCACCATCTGCGCTAAACAAGCATCTCTGGGACAGGACAACCTTTGGAGTTTTTTCCATATGCTAGGAATCTCCAGGAGCAGTGTGGGCTCGTTCCGCCGGATAGCCGCCGCCAGGAGCACCGTGTCCCTTCCTGTTGGCGCTTTTTTCTCAAGAGACGACCCACATTGCACGCACGGCAGAGGCCTGCACTCTTCCGGAGCAGTTCTTTTCCGCCCCCGGCGTCTCCTGCACAACCTTTTCTCAGATCCCTCCAGCGAACCTTCTCCTGAGCTGCTGTTTTTACTTATGGTTGCGACCCTGGTCTCTACGTCTGCGGCTTACTCCCTTTCATGGGGAGCGATCCTGAGCCGGTGCTGTCTACATGGCAGGGCTACGACTTCTGGAGACGATTGTGAGCCTCACAATTATTCTTTGCGCCGCACGCGTTCTATTTATAAGAGCGACGTAAGATTTAGGCCTTCATGACAATAAAATACCCGACTGTGTGTCTTCAAATATTGAAGACGAGTGGTAGTATCTGCGATGCGCGGGTGGGCCAGTATACAAAAGGAACTACTTTGCATGCAATCTGTACAGTCACTTCTTGTCAGAATAAGGTTGTGCACCATGCAGTGGCACACAATAAGAACGGCCGCGTGTTATCGATAGATTGGCTCCTACCAGAAGCGTGTGGAACAGTGAAAAAGCTGGAATTTGTGTTTTATTGGAGCTCTCCCGAGCGAAGTGGTACAAGGGTTGGGGCAGAAATAAGGTTCCTGTCAATATTTCGAACAGGCCACATTGCGTATTCTTATAGCAATGTACATCGTTGGAAATAAGACATCTTGCCGTAGTTTTAGACATGATCGCAAACGTTGCCTACGCATTTGTCTGCACAGTGCTCTAATTTCAGTATCCCAATGTCGTAGAATCGTTTAGCCTCTCCTTTGACTTCATCGTCGCCCCGGAAACGTTGGCCACTGAAGCATCCCTTTGATTTGGGGAACAAAGAGATAATGGCTAAGCGGGAGTTCCGGACTCTACGGTGGGTGGGGCATGACAGTCCAGCCAAAGTTTGTCAACAGGTTTTCAGTTTAATGGGAGACGTGAGGTCGGGCCCTATCGTGAAGCAGCGTTACAACTGGTGACAGGCGGTTCTGGAGAGTTAGCCTGAGTTTGTTATTGTTGCACAGTCACTGACTGATGTGATTGTTGTTCTAGGTTCCATGAAATCAAACACCATTATCCCCTTACGATCTAAAACACACTCGCCATGTCTTTCTCAGCAGGAGGTGTTTGTTTCAAATTCTTTGCAACTGTTGACTTTCAGTAATGCCATTGTTTGAACTGCTGTTTGGTTTTGAGAGTAAAATAATACACAGACGTTTCTCCTCCGCAACAATGGAGTCTAACAGTCCTTCCTTATCTCCTCAACTGTGTTAAAAAAACTGGACAGCACCGGCAACACCTTTCTCCTCTTGTTCTGTACCAACAGACGCGGTACCTATGGAGCAGAACCCTCGCGGTACCAAATGTTTCAGTGAAAACTCTTTTACTGTACCGTAAGAACTCCAAGGAATCCGAGCAAGTGTACTGACGTTGATTTACCTATTCTCAAGCACTACTTGTTGGACGACGCCGATAATCGCTTCCGAAACTTCCCGTCTTCTACTCTGTTCATCACACCGGACATTCTTCGAACGGCCCTAAACTCCCCGACCCACTTTCAAACGTGTTGAATGGACATACACTTGTCGCCTTACACCTCTGAGAACTGACGATGAATATCCACCGGCTAAATCTCTTTGGCATGCAAAAAGCGAATTACTGAAGAAATCTCGCACTTGGTGGTAGCAAGAAGGGGCCGTCCATCTTGAGCGGCTGCTCATTCTACACCGAGTGGCAGCAAAGCGCCGCCCTGGAAAAACTATTTCATCGCTTTTCACTCAGTCAGGTGCAGTATTTTTATACATTACCGCAATCGTTAACTCCTACACTGTAACCAGAATATGCTGAAGTTGAAACCGTTTGAACGTGCACTTTGGGTAGGTGTTGATAAGACTTGTTAGGTGTGTTTGGCTGGTGGGGTACGTAATTAAAAAACTTATCCCCCTTTTACGGGTGTGGTAGGGCGCAATCCTGAATATGGGTTTTGTGCATTTGTATTAGTAACATTTATTAGTAACATTTATAACATCCATTGTGTTCAGAAATGCAGAATCGGCCCAGTAGTGCTGCTAAGGAGAAACAATAAAACGTCTTTTTGGGTATTTTCTAGTACACACATATCAGCAATACGCACTCGGATATGCAAACGACGGAGATAGATAATGACGAATTTATGAATACACAATTTCGGCTTTTTACTTGCTTAGGACTGCAATTTCAGAAAATCCCTCTTAGGGAGTCCCTACGTCATGACGCGAACGTTTTCCTAAAATGCAAATTATATGGGTGTAGCAGTTTTATATGAGCGTTGATTAATCTCATAGTCAGTCTGTCGCGCCCTTCTCTTAAAGCGGAACCAAAGGCACAATTTCTCCGTTTTAGCTGCATTCGCGTTTTAGCTTCACACTTCATTTCAAATAGAGGGTTTAACGAGCGGGAACAACACCACGGCTGCACCGCGCGCCGTATTGGTCGGATCCGGGTTAATTGAATCACCTGTTGAATTTTAGCGAGCTCCGACGGGTGAAGACCTCGGCATTTTTGTCTTTCGCCTTCATCAAAAATGTTGCCAGTGCGGGGTGATGAGACCCGCCTAATTCAATTAGGCATAGTTGCTCTTTAGGCGCTGAGTCACGGTAGAGGCTCAGTTCAATTTACATATAAAACAAGCGAAGAGGACAGACCCGGGACGTTGTGTGTTGGTTTGCATACCACGTACCGCCTGAGTAGGGGGGTAAGTCAAGCTTCAGTTTCACGTCTCCGTTGGAGGTTCGGCAGCCCAGCGAATGAAAGCCACTGAAGCCAAGCGTGCTTTCATTCTCTCTGCCGTCGCTATAGGAACGGATCAACAGGGAACGTTTTTCCGGCATGAACCATCCATTGCTCACGCCGTAAAAAAATATTGTACTTGAACTGCACGAAAATACGTGAGTCACAAGTATCATACTTTATTTATTTACACAAACTAAGCCTGTAGTAGATCAGGGTTAGTGTGCCATCCGGGGAAGTATATCCCACCCATAATTGTCACAAGGCAAGGACGAGGGTGCGAATTGCAATGAACCGGTACAAAGAGAGACGGGTTGAGGTTGGCATAGACGCCGCAACTATACGGGCATGTGGAATTCTCTCGGATGTTCTATCAGAAGGACGCATTCGAGACACGAGCAGACTCTTTTGAATTCTGGAAAAGATATCGATTCTAAAGGCTGTGTAGCTGGGATGAGCGTCATATGTCATCTTTAGGCTCAGTGTTGGCTGTATTTATTGTTGTTTGAGATGACCGATTGTTCCCGGTCCTCGGCTAGAGAAAACGCGGATACGTGCTATCTCTGATGAACGATGGTTTGGCTTAGTACTCCGCGCGTAAGAAAAATGTATCATGGAATTTCCTTGCACGGCCCTGATCACTTCTGATTTTAAATTTGCTTTAGAAGTGAAATAAACGGTAAGTGAAACAAACATATGCTCCTGCAAACAGAGCGATGGGCAGACCTAGAGTTCACAAAGCAGCAGAGCCTGGAAAGCCTCGTGCGCAGTAGTGTCATGCGGAAATAAGAAACTTCCCATAATCTGACATGAAGATACAGGTGCTAGTTATAATTAGGTAGAATGAACTTTACGGTTTTGGGCCTAGCGAGTTAAAAACATGCTGCCTAATTAGCGCCAATATTACTCTGGACTGGTGATATATTCACCAGAAGATTTATGAAACACGCGCGCGTGTAATGATCAAAAGGTAAAAATAATAAAATGCGAAAATCTTCAGAGATTATGTAGTTAAGAGGCCATTGGTAAATGTTAAATTTATATTGATGCATTGACGTTCAGAAGAAATAAAAAGAACGTTGATGATGCACGAAATCGCGAGTAGCTGGAAGCCATAGAGTAAAGAAGTCGTTCCGTATGGGGTAGTGGCACTTCTGCTGCTGCAGTATATGATGATCTGAATGGTGAGGAAGATGTTGCACAAGTTTAAATATAGAAGTTCTTCAGTTTATTTTTGAGTACATTGCGCGGTGTTTTTTATCGGTAATGCAGAGAGGGCATGCTTTGCGGATCCCGACATTCGGTCACCTTACCGGTCTGTGTACGTTTTATTATCTACATATACTTACAAGTTATCCGAAAACAACATAAAACTTTAAGCTGTACATTCAAATTTAATATCGCTTCGTATTGCCAAATCAACACGACATTCTTTGCTTCTCCTATTCAGACGAGTAAACTCTCGGACAGGAATCTTAGAGGAAAATGTTGAAGGCACACTTCCACTCACGCCTCAGTTTCAGCCGGCAATTAAGCACTCGATTGGCGTTTGATGACTTGAACCCCATTTTCGGCCTCGTTCTGCCAAATGACTCTCGGTTGTAGCAGCAAGCTCCGTAAATGCGGGCCCAGTGCTTTCCTCGTTTATGAAGGTTTTTTCTGTTTCTTGCCTGTACGTGCCTAGTGTGTTTATTCGCCTCATGCCTCGTCTTCTTCTTCAGAATGTTCTTTCTGTAAAGCAACGCATAAGTGCACTGTTGTGCCCACTTTTGTGGGAGACTCCTGATGTGTGGGTTGTCGCGAGGGAGTATTATTAAAATTAAGATGGATACAACTCTTTGAATGTTGGTTAAAAAGAGAGAGTGTCTGGGAAGCTAGCCCGTCATTTTTCGCCTTTCCATTTCTCCATTGATGCGTGAAAGGATTTGTCTTGCAGAGGCTTCGGTCCCACTGCAAGGCCTTTACTTGATTTTAAATATTGTCATGATACCTTCGCCGTAACACTATACCTCGTTGGTGGATTTCTTTTTGTTATTCCCCCGTTTTGTTGTCAGAATACGCTCGGGATACCACATAAAAAAAAGTATGGATGAAAGAAAGAAATCGAACTGTGTGCTAACCGATTTTGTCTTCAGTAACTGCATGAAAAAATCGTTGTTCACTCAAATATGACTAAGGACGAGATTAAAAATACTCCCGAGAATGAGCTCGAGCTAGGGACTGCCGAAAAATGCGAAAACAACGTCCCCAGGTCAGAGAGTGCCTTGGTTACAAAGTTGAAGATACGTATTACCATCTTGTGTAAGCCCAGTTGTCCAAGTTTTATAGGAATGCTGTACATAAGCTCCTTTGCGGGGAGCAAAACTTTGTTGAACGGCCCGTGGCAACGTTCTCTTTGAACCCCGCTCGTTATTGTAGCGTTGTTTGTTGTCGGGCATAGGGGCCCAATGTTGACTTCAAGAATAGTGACTGACCAACAACCCCACGGCAAACTTTCAAACGTAACGTCAGTGCTCGCTGTCACACGCGGTTTACTTTGAGGAACAATCACAGTAACTCGCGCAAAACAAACTGAAGGGCCTGCAAACGTACGCACGCAGCTGTGTGGCTAAGCTGACGCTGCATTCGTTTTGAGTGTTTGGACGCTGCGCTGTCCGCAATTTTACAGCGAAAGCGCGTAGGCCAAGAATGCTTCCTACTTAAGGAGTTCTCATCCAGGTGAGGCTGTTTTAGTTCACACGGCTATTCCGCAACTTTTAGCCTATAGCTACGCCTTTTTCAGAAAATATATTGCGCTCTTTAAATTTATTCCCTTTGTGTTTAGGCTGCTGCGGCCGCTTTTCTGATGAAGGCGAAAAGGGATTGCTCCCGTTGGTTTGAGATTTCGGCGCACGTGAAAAATCCCCACGAGGTCAATGTTAACGCAAAGCCCTCACCTCCGGCGTAGTTCATCGCCTGTGTAGCGTTGGTGACTATTCATAAACAATCAAATCAATATGCCACTCTCTCCCGACGATGGTATTTCATCGTCGATAAGCGCGATAAGTGGAGCGATCACCGGCTAAGGGCACTAGCGCCATTATCAACAGTTGCATTTTAAAGCAAAGCTTTTTACCTCTACCCCACAGGGGTTCTTTCGCGACCGCAAGTGTCAACAGAAACTCCTGCGAAGAAATAAAAGAAGTTAGTGGAACCGCCAGGAATCCAACCTGAAAATAATAGAATCACAAAGCCAGCGCCTGTTGTGCTACCGATTGAGCTACGAGCCCATGTGGAGATGGAGAAGACAGTGTTGCACTCACCAAGCACATCTACGGGTTTATCCCCTGCATTCTTGCTGAATGCCACGCGATAGCGCTTGAACAGAAGCTCATGCGTATCCATGGCATCTCACTTGTAGTAGGCAAATGTGCTAAAGCCTGTGGCTTCCAGCATTTACGTAAAAAATTTCAGCTCCTTGTCGTCTACCCTCACGCCAAACAACACCTCAAGGAACACAGTCAGATGCTCCTTGATAGCCACGCTATTACTCCAAGCCGCAGTATCAAGATGCTGTTTCTACATCTTCAGGCCAACAACAAGAGTGATGTATCGTTGCAGCGCCTCGAACACAGCATCAATAAAATCATACACATGATCAGAAGAGTTGCCACCACGAAGCAAGGCCTCAACGAATCCGATACATTTCGATAAGTTCAAACGTTTGTCCTCCAGAATAACTTAGGTCAATCACTCTTGTTTTTGAAAAAGGAGGACATAAAGCTTCTTTATGATGATGTGGCCTGCGGAGTATTGTGAAACGTATATAAGGCGATTATTTCCCTTCAAGATTTTATTGGGACCAATTATTCCGTGTGTGAGAAAAAACGTTAATTTCCTTTAAGGGACCCAAAAACACTTGCCATTGACTACTAGTAATGTGTTTGGGATAAAGTCTATTGTCCCAGAAATCTCCTCCCGCAAGAATTATGAAAATCCGTTCACAATTAACGAAACTACGCGAGATGAGAAATCGCGCATAATCGTTCCCTCTCAACTCGACCGCGGAACGCGACGAAAGCTGCGCGCTCTCTCCCGGAGAGGGGGGCGGTCGCGGCGTTCTCTTCGGCGGCCTTCGATATATCACATGCCGGGTAGTTTTCTCCTTTTCTCCGCAACGCGGAGGGGCCTATTTCCAGTCTGGTGCCAAAAAAAAGCAGGCTTTGGTGCCGGCTCGCAAGTGCGCGCTCGGGCTGGTAGGGCGTTTTTGAAGCAATAAACGTTTGTAGTCGATTGGTCCCGTTGAAAAGGAAGTATTGAGATCATCACTCAAACTCCGCGCGCACTCAAAACAAAAGAAACGGCAAAACTGTGCCTACATGTTCAGGCATAGAAGAGGTTCGTACACAGCGATGACGACGACGGAAATGGGAGAATCTAGCCGCGAAGTTGACCAGTGACAGCCGATGGGGCAGCCATGGCCTATGTGACGTCCCTTAGGCCATGCATAATGAGGACAACGGGAAGAGAGAGCGGTTGGTTTTTCCGCGTCTTTCACATCGATTTGCGCGCTCACCGCTTCACGTGCACGTGTAATATTTGGCTCAGGTATTCCTGGCAGTGTAATCTAAACGTCGCGCAGGTTTAGTTGCACTGCTCAAAGAGTGTTGCAGGGTCCCTTTAAACTCAACTAACATGTGATCGGCGTCCTTGTCTTCTTCATCTAAATGAGTCCGGACCAGGCGGCCTTCCGTCACATCCTTGCCTTCAAAGATGCTTTATATAATTATTAGAGAGGTGGTTGAGCAAGCCATTGGTCTTCCATAAGTGCGTCCACAGAGAGGCTGCTTAGCAGAGGCTCTACAACATGGTGGAAGACCTCATAGGGAGCCATCTTCCTATCCAGAATCTCCCAATAAGTTTAACTGCGGCAGGTTGCCGCATCTTTGAGCATATTGGCTTGGCTGCACAGAATCTCACTCTGCTTGAAGTACTCCTGGACATTTGGCGACCATAACTAAATATACTCCATTTGCATAGAAATATGAACCCCTCACACGACGAGGGTTGCCTACAAGCACGGGCTTGTCACCCTCGGTGGGGTATTTGCAGTTATCTACAAAGACGCCTCCAACATCGAGGGCAGCAGTATGCCATAATCGTGGCTACCTCTAGAACCAACCTCCTTGCTTGTGCCCCACTCAAGATCGAAGACATGACGACACAAGAAGAGGCAGCCATCGCCTTGGCTCTCACTCAACCAGGGGTTTGTAATGCAGTCACGGACTCCCAACAAGCCTACCGGAATTGCCAGTCGGGTTTTGTCTCCCAACCTGCGCTGCGTTTGCTAAAAACCAACTCCCCAAATGGTTCCATTCAGCTCATCTGGACCCCCCTCACGCTTCCATGGAGTGCACTGAATACGCACATCAACAAGCCTGTACTTTTACCACCCGTGCTAATGAGCAGCACGAGGACGGTCACCCGCTTGTCTCGTTAAGGGACATTACCCAGCATTTCCACCTTCTCACACAGACCCTACTTTCGCCTTACCCTGACCCTTTCATAGAACAACAAACTACCCTACGGCTCATACCATCCGGCTCCTTCCCACACCAGACACGTCTTCACTTAATGCTCTGGAAAAACCACGACGCTGAATGTAAATTTTTCTAAGATGTAGGAACACTCTGCCACATAATCGGGTGTACTACTTTAGCCTTTAGCATCATCCTCTTTTTTCGTCAACTACCGAACAAGAGCAATGGAATATGCTGCTGTACAGCCCCTGTCTGCCTACCCAGCTTCCGGTGGTGGGTGGGACTGGAGCACTGGCGCTGGGCTATACAGTGACGAAGGAACCACTCTTCTGGGCCGCCCTGCCCTCTGGGCCGTTCAGAAATCTTCATAGAAGTATTTCCGCCTCTTCTTCTTTCCCCTCTCCCTGCTCTTACTTCGCCTGGGCCCCTGATCTCGTCGCCTCCGTCCGCGACGGCAGAGATGGAGAAGTGATATCGTCTAACTCCGCGTGTGAGCTTTAATGTTATATAGAATAGTTTTGATTCATGTGCTACACTAATACAACTCAACC
Organism: Haemaphysalis longicornis; assembly: GCA_013339765.2. Taxonomy (NCBI): domain Eukaryota; kingdom Metazoa; phylum Arthropoda; class Arachnida; order Ixodida; family Ixodidae; genus Haemaphysalis; species Haemaphysalis longicornis. The sequence continues at coordinate 116,674,376 of CM023452.1, read as the reverse complement.
AACCACCATTCATTCATCATGCATTAAGTTAACCTAACCAAGAATATGTCTTTGAAGTGATAGAGGGTGTGGTTAAGTGCATTTCACTTCTCTCTGGTTTCAGTATATGTAGAGGGACGTGAGTGAACTTAAGTGACATCGCGTGGGTAATCGGTGTGGGTACCGTGTACAGCTTTGCTTTCCAACCACATTCACAGGGTGGATTGGCGCTAAATTTTTTAACAAGCCATGGATTGGACGTGTAGAGTTCGCTTTGAGGAAGGGGAACGAGAATTGAAGGAAAGTCAACGCGTAGAAGCGTGAATGAGCGCGAGAACATCGAAAAGTCGCTGTCGCTGAACTTGTGAATTCAAATGATGACGCGTGGGTAATCATTGTTAGTGTCGTTTAGAGCTTCCAAGAAAAACCACCTTCATCGCGTGAATTGAGACAATGTTCTTGTTTTGTGCCAATGAAAAATGTTACAGTATTTGTCACTTTTCTCTATTTTTGCTAATTGCCTTTGTTTTTGTTATTAAGTTCTCTTAGAGCCATTATCCTCTTTCCGCTGTATAACAGTTAAAGGCGTTCGTTCTGCATTCTTGTGAAATTGCAGCGTGTTACATATTTTGCCATTATTGCTATTTTTTATATTTTTCTTGCTTTGTGGTCTGTCATTTCTCCTATCAATCATCTCACTTCGCGCAATTATAGCGATTACACGTGAAAATTCTGACAAGTATCCCTTTATTGGTAATGGAGGGCGCTACATGGTTGACCATTTTCAATTTATTCATTTACAAAAAATTTCTTCATCTTTTAGCTTACGCCCGACCAATCATCTTCGTTCAGGCTAGTATAAAAGTTAGATATGGGAATTATGCGATATCTCAATTATTGTAGAACTTCGGGGAGCTACGCGGTTCGCCGTTTTCAGTAATAACAGGCAAGTTGTCGTTACTGGCCGCAAGTTTGGGATTGTAGAAAACTACCCCATAGGTACGCCATCACGCAGCTTTCGCGCAGCTATAGCAATACCTGCTAGAAAATGGAAAGACACATGATAGCGGTCGCCAAAGCACTGGATAGGAGCGTTTTGAATTAATCGTCACAGTACCTGCTTGGAATGAGCGGGATACATGATCGCGTGCGCCCTTCGGGCTCGTTCGTTGAAGAGGTACTCGTCGTGCGCTTGTGGCCTGAATGTCCAACGAGACGAAAGGTCCAACGATTCGAAAGGTCGAATTCGTCACGTGATCAGCGAGCCTGAATGTCCAACGAGACAAAGGTCCACTCGAGCCTGAATGTCCAACGAGACGAAAGATCCACCGAGTCTGAAGGTCCAACGAGCCTGAATGTCCAACCAGACAAAAAATCCACTCAGACTAAGGGTCCAACAATACTAAGGCCCCACTGTTTCAGTCAAGACACGCAGTTTTTTTTTAAAGTTTAAGTAAATAGTGATAGGTTCAAGTGTGTAGTGCCAAACGTTACACCACGTTAATAAAATGAGCGCTGTGACAACGCAGGTAGTCGGGTGCAGGCCGCACTTTTGCGACAGTATAAAGGGTTGCACATGTACGTGCCGTACCGGATGGCTTTCGTCAACCTCCTCAAAATAGTTCCACCATAAAACAAGCAAAAAGTGTGTTTTGAGTATGGAAATCTATAAGACTAATTGTTAGTTCGCGGGCCGAGCAACCACGATGATTAATGGCCCTGTGGAGGGCCCGGAAAAAAAATTTCGCCAATTGATCTTAACTGCGGAAATTCTACACAATTGATTTTTGATTTTTTCAGAAATCGCCGGGCCGAATCTCTCGAGTTAGCAGGAACAAAACCCTTAATGGTAACTGAATTTACGTGCACACAACATCGCTGAATCGCTTTGAGAATAAATAATTGCCAATTTCAAGCAGAATCAGCGAACTGGCTACTCTTGATTTTTTTTTTTTCGACTCGTTCATTCAAGTTAGTTGCATCCCCCAATAGTTGTAGTTAATGCCCATCCTAGAGCCATCCGAGAGCATTCGGACACCGGTATCCATTATCCCGTTCCATTACAAAATATTCCATCGCCTCAAACTGGGTATTTGCGGATCCAAGCCATACCAGAGCGATTTTGGCGGAAAAGCCAAAGAAAAATTAGTTGGAGGGCTTTCAGATTTTTGCGGAAGGCTAATGGGGGTCTATTTAAATGTGTGCCTAAATTTGTCCCCAAACACACAATTGCTTTTCCGTCTCCTAGGTAACCCTGCGTAGTCACTAACCGCAAGTGTGTGCTCAGTAGTGCAGTCGGTACCTTTTATACTGAGCTGGTGGTGCGTTGCAGCAAATTAAAAATAAATGGGAAGCGGGCTTAGTAAATTAAACGTATTCTGGGGATATGCGCAATAAAGCACTGTGGTGCTCTTGAACCGAAGAGGCCGGGTATTTCTCTATTGCGTCACCGCTATCGTCGTGTGGCCTAAAAGTTCAATTTTTTGCAATTGTTTGTATTGTTCTTCGGTTAAAAAAACGTGTTTCACGGCTGGTATGGAGTTGAGTGGATGACCCAAGGCTGGCTTCTTCGAAATATGCTGCTGCATTTGGCCTTCTTAACCCCTTTAAAAAAAGACAGATAAAGACCTGAACAAAGAAAAAAGAGAATTATGAAGACGTGGCAGAAGGAGTTTCACCGAAATTCCGCGTATATTTGCACACAGGTTGCTATTTCCGTTTAGTGTTTCGACTTCGCGCACAACTTTATACTAGTTTTTTTGTTACGCTGGTCGACTGAACACTAGCTAAACAGATCTGCCTTCTGAAAATTCCGCTTTCCGATGCGTAAGTGCTTAATTTGGCGAGTAAGCTTTAAGGACGATATTTGTAGGTAGTAAAGCTCATACCTCTCGATTATGCAGAAGTGTAAGTAAATAGAAATACTGCAAAAAAGTATTTACCGGCATTAGTGCAACTCGTACATTATGCACAATCAAGAGCACCAAATAAACTTTTACCGAAGGCTTGAAGAAGCTCTGAGCCTATATGGTCAAAATATTTGCCTTTTCAGCTTCCTGCGTGGTAAGACCTCTAAAGTGGAAACAAATTCAAGACTAAATGGAAAATATCTGTTGTATTTCCATTTTCTTTACTTTTTCATACGTGTATTTTACGGCTAAACTGGTCATCGAACGTTTCAGTTAAATCCGTTTGGTTAAGCTATAGTGCAAAACTTTTGGAAAGATAAACGCAGATTGTTGGCGTACACCATAAAGCATTTTTAGGCCCCTGGGAGCCTTAGAAAGTATATCGTATGTCTTATATGTTTCCTTTAAATATTGTTTTAAAAGTTGTTCTCATGCGAACACTCTGTTTTAGGTTCACTCAATAAAAAGTGGTTGGTAGCGAAATAGGGTATGCCTTAACACGTGCAATGAACCAAAATTAATGAGACACATTATTGAGATACCATGAGTGCACCTTGGTGAGAAAGGGAGCCATATCAAAACTTGTGGCATGATTTTACTTGTTGAGTTTTCTTGCACACCCCATATGGTAAGAAAAAATTTGCCAAGTTTTACTATAAATCAGTATCCCGCAGAAGTTATGAATGTTGGCGTTTGAACCAATCGCCAAACATATTAAGGCTCAGAAAGTCAACAAGAAAGAATTCAAAGAAGCGCAGCGCATGCCCAAGATAAAATTGCAGCTATCTTTGCAGCTATTGCAGCTAAATTGCAGCTATCTCTGTCTTCGGTCTTGCTCTTGTTTGATTTATAGCATGCTTCATTGAACTCGCTGAAGAATGACGCCTCTAGGTCAGTTTCGCAGTTCGACTTCATTGCATTGCTTCTTGGCAAACTATCATTTGTTTGCCTATTGTTACACACTTACCGCATTGTGGCTGCCAATACAAGCAGCGAGTAGATCGAATAAGCTATCCAGAAAGCAAAGAAATACTTTTCGGACGCGCCTTGAAAGCCTCCGGAACTCTCAATAACCTCCACTGCGGAGCCAGGATATACAATTACATCAGGGATTTTCTTACAAACCGGCAAGCAGTCCTGAAGGTCGGTGACGCGCAATCACCTCCCATTCAAGTTGGAGGTCGAGGCACGCCACAGGGCGCAGTTCTTTCCCCACTGCTATTTAACATCGCCCTCATCGGCCTTCCCAAACTATTAGATGCTATCCCTGACCTTCGACACGGCCTGTATGCCGATGATATACCGTTATGGACGAGCGCAGGGTTGGTAGGGGAAATTCAAGATGGTCTTCAGCAGGCTGCTGACATCGTGCAAGCTTATGCAGCCAAGTGTGGTTTATGCTGCTCTCCACAGAAATCTGAGCTTCTCCTTGTCCGAAAGCGCCAAAGTCGAAAACATCAAGACCCAGGCATCCAAATTACCCTTGACGGAGCTACGATCACGCCTTCCCCACACATAAAGATACTGGGGATGACCTTTCAAGAAGAGTGCTCCAACTCCATACTTCTAGGGCACCTAACTCAAACAACAGGACAAATTGTTCACATGCTCCGCCGAATCACCACGAAGACTAGACGGATGAAGGAAGCAGACACACTACGGCTTGTCCAAGCTTTCATCATCGCTCGCATCAATTACGCCATCCCGTATGCGATCCTCTCCAAAAGCGACGTAAACAAACTTGATACACTCATTCGGAAAGCATACAAACAAGCACTTGGTCTCCCCGTCAGCACGGCAATGGATAGACTTCTGAAACTGGGAGTACACAACACGGTGGAGGAGCTCATAGAGGCTCATTTGGTAAACCAGCACCACCGTCTAGCGACCACAAGAACAGGACGCCAACTGCTTGGTCGCCTTGGATACAATACCCCAGAAGAACAAGGCAGTTCTTCCATGGACATACGCACAACCATAAGGCAAAACATCTATGCGGCTCCTATTCCACGGAATATGCACCCTCAGTTTCACCAAGGAAGACGTGCGGCGAGAGCACAGGCATTAGATATAGTCGATGGATCAAACCCCAAAACTGCGTACACGGACGCTGCCGACTACGCTCGCATGGATACGATGACAGCTGTCGTCACCACATGCACCGAGCATGTCGCCAGTGTCACACTTACTGGAATCAACACTACCCAAGCAGAAGAAGCAGCCATCGCTCTTGCCATTGCCCACACTTACCCGATACAATCATGACCAATTCTCAAGCAGCATGCCGAAGCTACCTACGTGGAAGAATATCAAGACCAGCTGCAAGAATCCTTCTCCAGCGACCCCCTCAACGCAAGATCAGTCTGGTTTGGGCACCTGCCCACTCGTCCCTTCGCGGAAATGTCATGGCCCACACGACAGCCTGAGAATTAGCCTACCGGGCACCGCGAGACGACTGGCTTCAAGCGACTCATCCCCTAGTAACATACCAAGGCATCACACGGCACTACAAGCTGAGTAGGCAAGAGTATCCTCCTGCCCACCCGTCACTCACCAAGGAAGAGGAGCATAAACTCAGGCTTTTGCAGACAAACACGTTCCCACACCTATCTAAACTTCACGCCACCAATCCCGCCTCTACAGCGCCACATGCTCACACTGAGGTGAGATCTGTACCCTCTACCACATGGTCTGGGCCAGCCAGAAAAACCCAAATGTTCGCCCAATTCCCAACATTTCTTATGAGCAGTGGGAGAGAGAACTGGCCAGCTCCAGCAGCGACACTCAGCTTTGGCTGGTGGAACGTGCGGAGAAGGCAGCAAGATCCAACGGGATCCTGAAATGAGGAATCCGACCAGGTGCTCCCCCCCTTTTTTTCGCAAAATAAAGTTTACTCTCTCTCTCTCTCTCTGACAACACATCCAAAATATTGCGCATCCGCATGGTCAGAAGTTTACGATTCCAGTTGATAAATACTCTGGTGAGAAGTGTCTTGGGGTATTATGACATTTTTGTACGTGACATGCTTTTAATAACAACCAGAAAAGACCTGCAAGCCAGAGCTATTTGTGTTATGCGCAAAACCTGAGTACTGACATGAAATTTCAAAGCTGAGATAACTATGTGAAAGCATTCCTTTGTACATGTCCCACCAAATTCAGCAGTAACCGTCGAATATAACATATTGCCACTACGCAACTGCTGTTCACCAGAACTGGAAAAAGGCTTTTAGTGAGAACTTGTTCCTTGCTCTTTTAACTAGAGAAACACGGATGACCGGGTTGCAATGAATCTGTGGCGTTGTGCACAGTACTGCACGGCGTACACTTGAATACACACTTTCTCCTGACAATTCCGCCGCGGCGTGGTAGCGAATTCTGCTCCTTGGCTACTGCTCCTATAGTCGCAGTTCCGATCCCTGCTGGTGCTAGGCTCATTTCTTTGTTTTTGATTTTGCGACGTCCTTTCACCAGTTCGTCCTTTGGGGAGTATCAGAACTGACCAACCGGGAGAGAAAAACGGATGACCGGCTTGCAATGAATCTGTGGCGTGGTGCACAGTACTGCGCGACGTACACTTCAATACACATTTTCTAATGACAATTCGGTCGCGGCGTGGTAGCGTATTCTGCTCCTCGGCTACTGCTCCGGGAGTCGGAGTTCCGACACCCGCTGGTGCTAGGTTCATTTCTTTGTTTTTTGATTTTGCGACTTCCTTTCACCAGTTCGTTCTTTGGGGAGTATCGGAACTGACCAACCGGGTGGCGTACTAACCGTTCGTTCACTCACATTTAGTCCTTGTGTAATGATTGGGGCGAAGTCAACTAGTCCCAGAGAAGACGAACTCATAGTCCTTTTTGCCTAAGCAGGCATGCAGCCTTTTTAGGCCGAGTATGTGGAAATAACATTTTCAGGAGGTTGAAATTTTGAGTGCAGTTGGCTTTGAGCCTGCACGGACTCACCATCCCATACGACGGAGCAGGCTTCCATGCAGTACTACAACTGCAACGCACCTTGACTCAGCTAACGAAATTCATTCACCGCATCAAGCACAAATGGGCCGGAGGGAAGGAACCAGACGTCATCCGACTTATGCTTTTTTCAGAAGGCATGTTATGTACGGCACACCTTACCTGTCTCTCAAGCCAGCGGAACAGCAAACATTCTGTGCTTGTGACATGACGCCATGATATACACAGCAGGTGAACAGGATATTCCTTTTCGTATGCTGTGAATGATATCATGACGCCATGTCACAAGCACAGACACGCAAGCACCGAATAAAAAAAAGTAAAACAAGAACAAAACGACAAACGTGAACAAAGAATCGTAAGACATATTTCGGAAAGTTGGGTAACTTGGCACAGCAGACGACAGTTGATCTGAAACCAAATGACTGGTATCGACAACGATGAACCACAGGAATACAGTATTATGATTTATACAAGCTGAGATATAATTATTTGTGGCCATCCTAAGCTATCGACAAAAGAGGTTTCCTGTTAATCGGCTACCTCATTCTGCTCCTTCCTACCGTAAATCGTCATCGCTCTATTCGTTTTTCATATCCCAGGTGGCACCGCCGATCCAAGAGCAGCTTTCCCGTCCATAATGGCCGCCATTTTGCCATAGTCGAAAATCGATATATTTTTTGCAGAGTCAACAGGTATCTACTGTCTTGAACGGAATCAGCGTAGAAGGCACTGAGACGGAGTGAAGAAACACGCAGGACAGCCGCTGGTCTAACAACTAAGTTTTATTAGGTAAAAAGAAAATATATATGCATAAGGAACCACAACACAAATGAAAAGCAAAAAGCAAGAAAAACACAAAACACTGCGCATAGATGTGCTATCGAAGCAAAATGTACCAAAAAGCGAATTGATGTGCGCGAGAAAAGCCCAATCACGACCCCCTCAGATAAGCAAACTCTTTTGAGTGAAACAACACATTCGCTTGGCTAACGCGCGAGACCTCCCTTTCTGGAACGTGGAAAGCTTCTACAACTTTGCGTGTGATCTGCCGTCTATGTTTAAACAAAATGTCAGTGCCTTGTAAATTCGGTGAGCAGCCACATTGGGTACAGTGTGATGACAAATGAGAACTAGCGGGACCCTTCAACGATAAACGATGCTCACGTAAGCGTACACTTATGCATCGGCCCGTTTGGCCCACATGACAGGGCAATGCTATAAACAACTCCCGTTGCCCAAGAAACATAGCGGTTCGCATGCTTAACACCACAGCCTGCCACTTGCTTATCAGACCTACGCTTCGCCGTATTATCTATTCTGGCGCAAACCGAACGAAGCTTATTGCTGGCTGTTATAGCAACCTGCACACCCTACCGGAACCCTATTTTCTTCAGCGTATGCGTAATGCCATGGAGTTAAGGAATGACAGCAACATTTTTTTGTCCATTGGCGTCAACTTCTGCATCGACATTCTTATTTCCAAACCTAAAAAATTTCACAAGTTTTCCACATGTCCAAGTTAACAGGGCTTCCGGGAATCCAGCCAGCCTTAACTTTACCACTTGGCCTTCGAAGCTATTTCCCATTTTACGAACACATGGCTTTGTGACAGCAGAATGCAAGCATGATAAAGCGATGGCATTCTACACTAGCTTGGAACGACCAGACGAATAATGCAGCACTGGCTTTAGAGACCGTGGGGCGTACATCCAACAAGTGTGGCATCTGTTAAACTGAACAGACAAGTTTAAATACTGAATGCAACCTGCTTTCAGTGTTTCGACCGTAAAGTTAAGGCCAAGAGCCCTTTCTTTTAAAACCTTAAAAATGTCTACCGTGGACCTGAGGCTGGAAGCTGTGTCGTAAATAACCAAGTAATCGTCCACATAACGGAAGACATTCGTCACCATACCGCCTAAATCTTTTTCAAGGAAGCGGTCAACTTTTGCAAGAAAGATATTGTTTAGAATTGGGGTGACTCACGAACCAATACACACACCGGACGTTTGCGCAAGTACCTCACCGTCGTGATATAATACCAAAAAATTTAAATAAAAAGACAATAGCTCCATGAAGAACGGAACGGCCATGCCGCTCGCATTCTTGAAAACGTCTTTAGCAGCTGGCAAAAGGTGAACATAAGAAAGCGAGTAAAAGAAATCATCTACATCAGTGCTAATGGCAGTGGTATATGAAAGGGTATGCATATTAAGATATTCCGCTACCGCGAGTGAATTGGCGACAAGAAAAGGATCTTCCACGTGCAAAGCCGATAAACACTTCTGAAGAAAACCACAAACACAATATTGCCCCGTGTCTCGCTCTGTAACAATGACACGAAAAGAAATTCTAGGCTTGTGAGTTTTAGTGGTAAAGAAAACATCAAGGTGAAGCTTGTTGGCCCTCTTGACTGCCTGAGCCAATTTGCTCAAATTTATATCAGTCAACAGAGAGCAGCTTCCTTTTTTCCTTGCAAGCAAGTCAACATCAGTTTTCGTAACGTTTTTCTCTACCACGGCTAAGGCCTTCTCACCAAAAAGAACTTCCCGCATGACTACAAAGTAACCCTCCTTGTCAGTTTCCAGCACACGTAGCTCATGGTATACAAGGTTTTATACGGTGTCGTTGTTTCCAGTGCCAGACAAAATAGACCTAAAATGTGACCTTCGTGCAATGTTTGAGCGCGAACGGAGCAGCGATACGCCCAGAAATTTTTTTTTAAGTGTTACATTTATCAATGTAACAAACTGTATGTCCTGGTGCTGAGTGTATGCTGCTGAGGGCATCGGACAGAAGAGTAGCCAAATTTCTAGTGTTGCGGATGGATGAGGAAATGGAAAGAAAAGTTTCCAGATCTGAAACTGAATACTATGATCATTCGAAGGCTTAAAGTTGGTATTTGGGCTTGCTCTTGTGACAGCGTGAAGCACAATAACATCGTTTATAATGTGGACGCGAAATTTAAACGAATTTACAGAAAGGAAGATATTAAAATTGGATGTTATATCTCAATAACTGATTATTATGTGAAATCCGGGGTGACAAATGACACATCAAATTGGAGCCTTGCTGTGTCCGAACTGAGAATATACAACCCTCATCCGCATCGACCACTTCTTACGGGCTGCGAGCAGTTGAGGGACACTCGCGCGCGTACGCGGTGAGTGTCAGCCCTCATTCACAAGTCCGTTTTTCACCTAGTCACGTCACCGTCTCCCGTCATGGGCCATGCTTTCTCGGGAGATTTTTCGCCGAAAACGGTGAGACGGTGACGGGAAGCCGAGCTCACAGTTTCCGTTCGGCAACGCGACGGTACCACACCTGTGGTACCAACCAATCAGAAAACAAATTTTTACGGCTAAATTTCGCAAGAAGGGAGCACACGTAAAAATCTAAGCTATTTTCTTCACTTTTAAGATTAAGCACGCTCAATTCAAGTTTAAACTGATCGCTAGGCAGACGACGCTTTACTCTGACGGAGACCACCAGTATGAACACTATTCCGTTTACGTCTGTGTCGCGATTTTTTGACCTGACGGTGCCGTGACGGTCAAGGTGACGGCTGTGCGAATAGGGCTCAGGCGACTGTCGTAGCACCCTCCTCTTTTGGATGGAACAGCACGTGACTGTTTGCTTGTTTGCTTACCCCTCACGTGCCTCCCATGCGCATGAAGCTCGGTAACATTAGTTTATCGCTGACATTATCGCAAACCAAAAAAAAGAGAAACACCCTTACAGTTCGCACGTACGATAAAACACGTCCGAATGAAAAAACTGGAGACCTATTTGGCCACTCAGCAACGTACTCGCGACCAAGCTCGCTTTCGTCAATAGCGTTGCAAGCGGACTGAAATCTTACGACGGAAATCAAATGTTCCAGGCGTACGTTTCACTTCAAATTATCGTGTATAACTAATTGCATGTGAAAATACAGAAAGTCCCACAACCGTATTGCGGTAGAGGTAATTCAAGGTAGGTTAGCGTGCTCCGGACATTCATTTATTAGTGAGAGCCTGAATGTCCAACGAGACGAAAGATCCACCGAGACGGGAGGTCCAATCGAGCCTGAATGTCCAACAAGACGAAAGATCCAACGAGACGTAAGGTTCAATCAAGCCTGAATGTCCAACGAGACAAAAGATCCACCGAGTATGAATGTTCAACGAGACGAAAGATCCAACGAGACGGAATGTCCACCGTTCTACCTTTCATCTCGTTGGATCTTTCTTCTCGTTGGACTTTTAGACGCTGAATCCTCGTCGTGTCGTCGTGCGCATGTGTTCAGTATTCTAGAAGAACCCTTCGCGTAGCAGCGTTCGCGCAGTTTTGGAAACCGCCTGGAAGATGATGGTTCTCTCGGCCGATTAAAGGGGAGAGCTCTGACAGGCTAGGCGTGCTGAAGACCGAGAGGGACGACGTCATGAACGGACCCATCAAGTGTGGGCGCACGCATTGCTACGAGAAGGCGGCGACGAGCCGAACATCATGAGTACGCTCAACGAGAGCGAGGTAAGGCTGAAGATGAAAAGACACCGTGCTTCGGAAACTCAACGCCGCCGCCATTAGAGTCTCCACACGATATTATGAGTGATGGTAGATATGGCTACGAGATGACAATTCCTTACCGACATGACGTGCAGGTCCCGCAACCTCTGCCTCGAGTGAATGACGAAGAGCTGGTGGACGGATGACTTTGCACCAGCCTCTCGAAAAGAATACGACGTCACCGATGCATCTGACGACGACTACTTGCATGCAACTACGGAAATAAACAATGAATACAAAAATTCACTATGTTCGTCAATGTCTACTTAGAGCATCCCCATTCAAGTATAATGCGTGAGTGAAAGATTCCCGTAAGATATTTTCATTTTTTTTTATTTTTAAAATGTTGGTCCTACGCATTATCTCGGTTCAGGGCAGTAAAACGATAAAAGGCGGAGCTTCAGCGAAATACGCACTTGTGGTACACGGTCACTAGTTTATTCAATTTTTCAATTTCCCGATTTTTTTCTTTTGTGTTTTTCAAAGTGTTATCCTACCAATTCCCTCCATTTTACGGTATTGCAATTATTACAGGTGCTAGTTGATTCAAATGTGGTGTTTTTGGAATGGCCGGGCGTTTTTGTTTCGCCATTTTTGCTTTTTTCAATCTTTCTTATTTTTTGTTTTTAAAAATTCTGGCGACCCATTATCTACATTCACGCAATTGTAACTATTACAGTTCTTGGTTCCACCCAATCTGCTTTCTGTGGAAATTATGGGCGTTGTGGCCACCTTTTGTGGCCAGCGTTGTGGCCACCACTGCGGCCACCATTGTGGCCACCTTTTCTGTTTTTCGTTTTTATTCGGTTTCTCAAAATTCGGTCCAAGCAAATATCTACATTTCCACTATTAGAAATATTAGAGGCGGAACGTCCGGGAAATGGGCATTTTTGGGGCAGTTGGAGGGATTTACACGCTCCTGGCTGTGGGGGTGCTGGGCAAAGACTGCTACGCTTTAAAACAGCTCCCATTGAGTCGAACCTGGTTCCTTCCCGTTATATAACTTCATCTTTGTGATCCATATAATATCGATTTTGTGGGAACAATCACTTTATTTACAGAAATATACACGTGAGGCAGAAGGTTACACATTATTCAGCAGTATCTCTGGTAGCGGGTAATTGTTTGGGTACTGAGGCGACATGAACATAAAAGTAGGAAGAAAAACGGCCCACCTCCCCTCGCGGGAACCCCTGTGTAGACGCGACGCATAGGCGGAGCGGCGAAGGGGCCGCGTTTTTATAGCGCGCATAACGTTGAGGGGACTGCGTAAGCCGGTCCCAGTCGATGACGACGTTGGCGTACTTGTAAAGCGGCGTGGACTCTAGGTGTTTGAGCCAAGCGTGGATGTTGCTTCGCCGGAGAACGGCACACCGGTTATATGCGCAGCGCACCCGAAGGAGAGGAAACCGCGGAAGAGAGAGTACTGCACATGCGCCGGCCCCAGCGCGTCTGCCGCGGCTATGACGCAACGTGCCGCAGCTATGACGCAACACAATATAACACAATCAACTTTAATCCAATCCAATCCAAATCCAATCCATTCCAATCCAATCTAATCCCATGCCCCTCGCGAGAGAGTGTTCGCTATCGGAGAGGAGGAGGGTGAGCGGCGGAGAGCGCAGCTGGCGCGGCGAGGAGAATGGGGGAGGGGTGGACAACGCCGACGACGACAACGACGACGACGCCGGAGGGACAAGGCGAGTGAATCAGATGCTCTGCATCTAAAAACACGAAACAACAAAGAAGAACGAAAACGTACAACAACAACACAGGCTATATGGTATAAGGGGTGAAGGAATTCTGTGGGTCTCATAAGCCACCGCTAATGTCGTTTGTAAATACACTGCAAAAGAGGGATTGAACAATTAAGGCATAGAGACACTGGCCCGTTTACTGCCAGAATTTGTGCATGGGCTTTGAAGTTTCCCTGTCTGCGCCTCTCCTTCTTTCTCTTGTACTGCTTCCGTGGATGGCTGATTCAGGCACGCCTTCTTCACAGTTCGAGGGCATAGCCTGGTGTTACCGGTTCGCTAACGATCCATTCTATGTTCCGCAAAAAAAATGTTGTAATGCCGGCTGTGGTGGGCGCAGTCCCTTGCATCTACCCGAACTTTTCATAGGGAGTGGAGGCCTACGGCGAGGACACAGTTACGGACAACTGGGTGGTCGGCTTCCACGATTAGAATGTTGTGGCCTAGCCAGATTTCATTCCAACAGGTTCGGAAGCACGATTGCATTTCTCACCAGAAAATTGTAGCCTTGTTGAAGACGAGAGAAAACGTGTTCAGCAGATCGCGTGATTCCACAAATAAGGAATCGGGCGATGCCAACGAAGGAAGAATCCCCGCTCTGCTGATGAGACATGAATGAGAAAAATGCCGCGTTAAATTAGAAGAAAAAATTCTGCAGTGCTTCTCCAGTCCAGTGCTTCTGAAAGTCCAGTGCTTCTGATGTTTCCGCAGCCATGACGGCCCGTTCCTTCAAGCAGCCATTAAATGATGAGACTCCATTCCCTTGCTGCCGTGACCGGCGCTTGAAGGAACCGGTGAGCCTGGTTTCGAAAATACAAGCGCGGGACTACGAATTTGAGGTGCATAAATTTTGAATTCACGGTGTCCTCCCTCCACGATTCAAAAGAGATTTCCGCGACACATGGCTTTGTTTTGGGACCGCCACAGACACAACGGTCAGAAAAGGTGCAGCCTCAATATCTAGCGGGCATGGATGCTAGTAACAGCGCGGAGTACGAAATCTCGAGGTAAGCCACCATATTTTACATAAGGGACAAAAAGTCAATGGATGGTTCTGGTTCCTCTGTGGGCGATGTTTCCATTCTGCCGAGTCGAATTTTGGTTCCCCTGAGGCGACATCAGCTGGCCCGCAGCAACCGGATTCCGGGTGCACAGCTTATTTCCTTTGAGGTATTTGACCGCGTTGGCTTGAGCAGCCGACACTCCGACGAAGCGAGGAGGGCCGCCAGCTCTGCTTTTCCTTCAGCCTTGAGCCACTAATGCAAGCTCCGCATATTTTTATAAGTAGGCAATTTTTTCTCAAAAATCATTTCTTGTTTATTTTCCCACGTGCACAAGTAGCTGGATATAAAATTTTCGCCGGCATTACAGATGTTGAGCGGACACTCTTGTCCATCAACCGCAAATATTACCCGAGGCATCTCTAATTACACGGCTGTTGACCATGTCCAAAGGGCAACTTTTTGCATGCCTGATGCCCAGCATGGGGGGAGTTTGGCTATCTTCAAACAATCGCCTTTCCTCATTTATGTAATGTAAAAACACAAACTGCTTTGCATTTCCTGTATTTAGCCTAGTTTAGAAGCTGTTTCAATAGGTGGCAACTAGTCATTTACACCTTCCGTCGGTGGTGTTTAAGACGGTAATATCACACCTGTAAACGTTGCTTGCGGTAGAGTTGTTCAATATTAGATGGGCCACTGGCATTGAACTCATCCAACTCTTTTGACAGCCTCAGGTGACTTCTCAGTAAGCCACCAATTTCCGGTACCACAGCGCTCATGAGCGATTTAACACAGTAGTGGGCTTTTGACACACCTTTATTAATATAATAATGAAGAAATTTTAATTATTTCTGAAAGTACAAAACTGTTTTTCGAAACACGGCTGGCGAAACGAAATACATTCAACTAGCACTCCTAAGAAAATATCAAATTTTGCATGCTTTGTTTTACAAGTAAGGAAACCACTATAAATTAGGTAAGCATTCTTTTACTATTTTCCTGTTTTCCAAACTTTCAAATATGACTTTTCATATGAAGACCCTTTATTTGCATGTACTGTGAACGTTCGGTTCAATTCCGTTCCCGTCGTGGTGCAGGGCGTAATGCGCCGACGCAACGCAGGCGATAAGGCGCGCCGTAGTGGACGCCAGCGGAATCATTTTGACCACCTGATCCCTTTTAACGTGCGCCGAAATTTCCCACACAGGGGCAGTTTTGCTTTTCACCGCCACTAGAAAAGCGGCCTCCGCCGCCGGGAATCGAACCCGCGACCTCGTGCTAAGCAGCGACGCACCTTAGTTGTTTATATACTGAATACCTTGCAAGGAGAAGTACTATATTGTCTAAGGGTAATGGCCGCACCATTGCCAAACTCCCCATCAAACTTGCAGTTACAAATCTCGGGACTTTTTCCATCCTTGGCTGGGAATTTTATGGAAGCATTGTACTTATTTACAGATGCCTACTATTTTGATACTTCACTGGAGTAGTTTACCTTAGAGGGCTTTCACAGAGGTCCACGTAAATATCTGCGCAATAATTAGGGGACTCACTGTTTACAATAAATAAATCAATTTATTGTAATAGTTCTTTATATATTTGAATGCCGTTCTGTAAAAATACCCAGTTAATTGCTGTCGACGTGGACCGGTTGAACATTACTTCTGAAGCGCCCCATTCCGTGCCTACAGCACCCTACGTGGGAGCAAACGTGACGTCGTCTGGGTAGCGTCCACGGCACAGAAATACTGCTGTGTCTGGTGGGCCCTGTGACGGTAGTATAAGCCCTCCACTATATCCGTGTCCACGGGCACTTTGAAAAAAATTCTGTCTGGCAGTACATCGCTCTAGATAACGTCGAGCAACATAACCTAACCGACACTTACACAACATGACCTTACAAACACACACCAATCATTCAAAACACCAACAATTAACTTAAGACATGCAAATTAATTCAATTCAGAGATGACAAAAAAGTCAAGATTCGGTGTGCAACTGCCCTTGGCAACAAGAAGCTGAGAAGGGAAATCTAGATAATAACGACAGGCACTTAAAGCGGTGGCAGCTATTATTACATTATCAAACGTCGCCGGACGGCACTCTTGCCGTGCCTGCAGCACTGACCAAATGCACCATTTAGGGGCACACTAGACACTGCGTAAAAACAAACGTATATTTCTTCATAAAGAATATCCTCTAGTACCTAAAACAACTATTCATATACAATGCTCATAGAAATGTTTACTGACACACCTTTGTCTCCCCTGCGTGTCATTGTTTTAGGAAAAAAAACACAGAATATTTAGAAAGTTTCCTCCAAATTCTGTCTTGTCATTTCATGCCTATTACCTATTCTCGGGGATGAGTAGATGATACGAAAGCGCAGCACTGCTTTTTTCTTTCTTGGTGTAACTTTTAAGATATATTTTATGGTTACTTGCGTTAGTGCACTTTTACTGATCCTCCAGTGCGATTGATTCGTGTGTTTTGTCAAACTCAAACAGTGCTGTGTCATGGTTATAACAGATCAATGTTGTACTCTCATTTGTCTTTTTTTGTTATTGGCACAGTGTTACATTTTATTTATAGTAGTGAAAGTATGGAATGTATGGTAAGGGAGCGGGTGCCATTTTGTTTGCACAGCTGCTAAATTTCACGGATATTCACTGCCGGTCTGTGTTAGGTCAATGATGATATTGATGACGGTGAGGAGTTTTGAGTGTTAATGGCTCAAGACGAACTAGGGTAAAGAGCGACAAGAAATTGTTGTAATGAATAGATTGCTACTAAAACAGGTTAGAGTGCCGGTCTGTGTTAGGATTGGTGAGCTCCCGCGGTTGAACGTGAAATGTCTGGTGCCTAGTTTTTAACAGAAGAGCTTTTTAGGCTGGAGCTTAGTGCGGTGGAGTTCTGGAAACCTTTTCGCAAAAATACCGAGAGCACGTGCAAGTCCGCCTCTTGAGGAGCGCCTGGCGTCGTCCAGGTTCGTGCGTCAGATTGAGCCACGTGAGGAGCTCGAAAAAATACCACGAAAACAGTTTACGTTCGTCCCGCGTGATTTCGAGAGCACAAGCCAGCTCGCGCTACACCACCGAGTTCGCGAAGCCGGTTGCCGCGGGTTCGAGAGGGAGATAAAGTGGTCTACTTTGGCAGAGATGTGAAAGCCGGCGGACAAAACGATTGGGGCCTCCCAGTCATAACGAACGTTCAGTAGCAAATTCGAAAATTTATGTGAGACGCAACCGCCGGTTCTCAGACGAAAGGAGAGGAGCCAAAAGCTGTGCTCCTGTTCGCTGTAAGCTAGTAGTGCTATGTCATCTGGAAACAGCGCAACACGGACGAGCACGTAAGAAGTATACAAGACGAGCGCTGACTAATAATTGGTTTATTTTATTGAAAGCGCATAATTTATCACTTTGGCTTCAAAGGAAAAGAAAAGATGAAGGAGAGAAAACACCCAACAGCAACCCTACAGCCTACAAAAATTCGATAACCTATCGGGATAGTAAAGATAAGTTACTGGTAACTGATACACCAAGTAAAATAATACTTTGTAATTTTGTACCTAAACTTTTACATTTGCAATGGAATGCCGCGTAATCTTTGGCGGACCTGTTTTGATTAGGAGTTCAACGTTTTTCGATTGCATCAGTTGTACAGCAGGTAAATGGCACTATCAACTTCCTGCTTTACCCTAATTACAGGACCCACAAAACGAATTTTCTGTGCATTGTAGCCAATGGTGAGGTGTACAATACAAGAAATAAAAGCTCTGCTTTTAAGGTTCATTGTTGCGTTGAAGGGTGTTTTATTATTAGGGGCACACCGCTGTCCCCCACGAGAACACCGTTAGATTTATAAGATCTCCTAAAAAGTATTTCAGTGCTTCCTCAAAGATGACGACAGGCACAACTTTTGTGGGAGCTTTGGCTCGTCAACTCGCGATGACCTATTCTTCAGAGGACCAGTACTAATGTTTCGAATTTCATAGTTAAGAAGACAAAGTATTGGCGCCGCTCACTGTTCAGGCCCACGCAAGGAAAATTGCACCAAAGCTTGCGTGCACGCTTTCTTATTTATAGCCACACGGCTGAGGCTCGGTTCAGGGCTTTAAAACGATAAAAGGCGGAGTTTCCGCGAAATAGCATTTTTGTTACACGGTCACTACTTTATTCATTTTTTCAATTTCTTGATTTTTTTCTTTTGTTTTTGAAAGTGTAATCCTACCAATTCTCTCTATTTTAGGATATTACAATTATTACAGGTGCTAGTTGAGGCAATTATGGTGTTTGTAGAAGGGCCGGGCGTTTCTGATTCGCCATTTAAACGATTTTTTAATTTTTCTTATTGTTTGTTTTTTGTTTATTCTGGCAACCCATTTTTTACATTGGCGCTATTGTAACTATTACAGTTCTTGCTTCCGCCAAATCTGCTTTTCTGTGGAAATTCAGCGCGTTACACGCTTTGCAATTGTGCAAACCTTTTCTATTTTCCTTTTGTTATGTGGTGTCTCGAAATTCTTTCCGAGCCATTATCTACATTTCTACTATTAGAACGATGAGAAGCGGAACTTCCGCGACATGGGCATTTTTTTGGTAGTGTAGGGAGGCACACGGTCATGGCTTCGGGGGTGCTTGGCAAAGAATGCTACGCATTAAAATGCCTCCCGTGGTGGGAGTCAAACCTGGGTCCCTCGTGTTATGAAACGTAATCTGTGTCATGCAGATATCATCGGTTTTTTTGGTAACGATCACTTTATTTATAAAAATATACACGTTAGGCAGAAGGTTACACGTTATTCAGCATAATCTCTGGTAGCGGTTAATTTTGGGGGTAGTGAGGCGACATGAACATAAAAGCAAGATGAAAAACACGAAACAACAAAGAAGAACGAACACGTACAACAACAACACAGGCTATATAGTATAAGGGCTGACGGAATTCTGTGGGACTCATAAGCCACCGCTAATGTCGTTTGTGAATACATGTCAAAGGAAGAATGGAACAGTTAAGGTAAAGATACACTGGCCCGTTTACTGCTACATTTTCGCATGGGCTTTGAAGTTTCCCTGTCTGCACCTCTCCTTCTTTCTCTTGTACTGCTTCCGTGAATGGCTGATTCAGGCGCTCATTCTTCGCAGTTTCAGTTCATAGCCTGGCGTTACCGGTTCGCTAAAGGTCCATTCTATGTTCCGGATAAAATGTCGTTATGCCGTCTGTGGTTGGCGCAGTTCCCTGCATCTACCCTAGCTTTTCAGAGGGAGTGGAGGCGTACGGTAAGGACACAGTTACGGACAACAGGGTTGTCTGCTTCCATGCTTAGAATCTTGCGGCCCAGCCAGGTTCATTCCAAGAGGTTTGGGAGCAGGAGTGCATTTCTCCCCAGAAAATTGTCGCCGTGTTGAATTCGAGGAAAACGTGTTCAGCAGATCGCGCGATTCCATAAAAAAGGAATAGCGCGATTTCAGGCAAGGAAGAATCCGCGCTCGGCTGACGAGCCATGAATGAGAAAAATGCCGTGTTAAAGCGAAACAAAATTCTGTAGTGCCGAATTGGAAGGATGATTGCCTAACTCGTTGTAGCACATTGTCTCGACTTTGAGGGTCGAAACACAAACGGTAAAGAGGTGGTGGCAGTGTCTATGCTACTAGATCGCTTTATATCCTTCGCGGCTTTACAACGAGCCGGTATTTTCACTAGAACACTATCTCCAGTGAAGCCACTGCGGTCGCTTTCCACCTGTATACGTTCCTGATGCTGGAGCCGTAATTGCAGTTAATAATGCGCTGCCACATCAATTGGTGTCACCTATGGCACCGAATCACAGGTCTTTACAAGCGCGGAGTTCAGTTCTTCTGATATTTCCGCAGCCAGGAAGGCCCGTTCCTTTAAGCAGCCATCCAATGCTGAGACTCGCTTCCCTTGCTGCCGTGGCTGGCGCTTGAAGGAACGGGTCAGCGTGGTTGCGAAAAGATAAGCGCGGGGCTACGAACTGGAGGTGCATAGATTTTGAATCCACTGTGCCCTCCCTCCACGATCCAAAAGAGATTTCTGCGACGCATGGCTTTGTTTTGGGAGCGCGACCGACACACCGGCCAGAAAAGGTGCAGCCTCAATATCTAGCGGGCATGGATGCTAGTAGCAGCGCGGAGTACGAAATCTCGAGGTAAGCCACCATATTGTACATAAGTTCCTCTGTGGGCGATGTTTCCATTTTGCCGCGTCGAATTTTTGTTCCCCCGACGCGACATCATCTGGGCCGCAGCAGTCCGATTCCTGGTGCACAGCTTAGTTCTTTTGAGGTATTCACCGCGTTAGCTTGAGCAGCGGACACTCCGACGAAGCGAGGCGGGCCGCCAGCTGTGCTTTTCCTTCAGCCTTGCGCCACTAATGCAAGCTCCGCATATTTTTATAAGTAGGCAATTTTTTCTCAAAAATCATTTCTTGTTTATTTTCCCACGTTCACAAGTAGCTGGATATAAAATTTTCGCCGGTATTACAGATGTTGAGCGGACACTCTTGTCCATCAACCGTAAATAAACGCTACAGACATTTCGGAGGCATTTGTAATGACTCGGCTGTAGACCATTTGCAAGAGCAACTTTTTGCATTCGTTTTGCGCAACATGGGGGGAGTTTGTCTATCTTCAAACAATCGCATTTTCTTATTTTTCTCATGTAAACATACAAACTACTGAACGGAAAATGGGTAGCTCAAGACTTTGAGGCCGGTGAACCCTTGGCTTCATATGATGTTTCATGTTTCGGGTGTCATGTTTCATTTCATTGCTGAACTAAGGATGCCAGTGGACCAAGCACTCGCCCTCTGCCGTCTCCCATCGGTTGCCTAAAATTCAGTCGGTGCGATGGTTTATTTTATATGTGGGCCTCCACTTTTGCCTCCAGTTTTTGCCTCCACTTCTCGTGATTTCGCTCTCTCGTTTCATGGAATAAACTCACATTTATTTTTAAATGACAGGTGTCCTTAAGGAGCTTTTACGTGCAATATGAAACCTCAGCAGCAGTGTTCCAGATGCGTCCACAAGTCTATCACTCACCTTACACAGCAGCCGCCTGTCACCCACGTTGCCACTTTTTAGCAATTTCCGAAACGGCGAAAACTATTCAACGAGTTCGTTGTGTATGCCAATGCCAATGCCAAGGAATGCCAATCTCAAATTTCCTATTTTCTTCGCACAGGTGTTCCAGAAATACACCGAGACAATTATGTCTGCTCACAAGAATGAAAAAACAAACCCGGGGATGAACAAAGAAAAGATGCGACAGGCGTGGCCCCTTTGCCTGTTGCATCTTATCTTGGTCCACGTCTCTTCAGCGCCACGTTTTGTTTTCATTCAACTCTTTTCATTCAATCAACTCTCTCACTAATAGGTTTTTCTTACATGTTTTGAAGCTGAAAGAGTGGCGATACTTAGTGAAAACATCTTTGCTGCTCCATCAGGTCTGGATCTCTTCGTTCTGTTGAGTTTTGTTGCCTTATACTGAACAAATTACGCCAGCATGAAGCCCCGCCAGAGCTTCTGTAGATTTCCGGTTCTGCGCGGATGATGCGCACCTGTCATACTTACATGCCATTACGTTATGTGTGACACGACGAGCACAATTCTGCAACGAATGGGGAGTTTTTTTTATAATTTTGAAAAGCGGGGAGAGAGCCTTCAAAGTTTCTGATTTCTGGCCAATCCACCGAGTGGGCATGTGCAACAAAGAAAGGAACAACGAAAACGTAAACACTTTTTTTTATGCTGGCAACGTGCGGGGATGGCACAACTGGAAGAGGACTGGGGTGCTACTGTGCCGACCCGTGTTTCAATTCCATCGTATCACGCATGATATTTTAGTCACTCCTCGCCACAGCCGCCCTTTTTTGGCCACATAACTACCCCAATAACAACGCTTACTCTCATTATGGGACTTTTAAGGCTTGTGTTTTAAATTGGACATTATCATACCGCACGTAAATTTGATAAATTCGATGGCTTTGCTTGCTTCACAAAAACAAAAAAACAATGCAATACGCTTTTATTGTCGGGTTATGCCACCACAAGAATACCTCTTCTTCACCCAAAATCAACAACGTTATACCAGACCAAATGTTTGTAACATCACACTCTCTCCATAGGTCAGAGCCTGCCGTAAAACTGGGCACATCAGTGCACTGACGGTTCACTTTCCAGGAAGAAAATCCTTAGCAACCGGACCTGGCATCGACACGAATAAACGCACTGACACGGAAAGGCAATGAAAAAGAAAAATACTAAGTATGACGAAAGCTCAGTGCCGGCAACTACGGAGCTTCCTGGTTGAGATGGGAATCATCAGGCAGAACGAGGCAGGAAATGTGGGTGGGGTCCTCCAACAGCACTCCAGCGCTTTATTCATCTTCATGGTAGAAGCACTCACAGAAAAGGTACGAAAGTAGAAAAAACAGAGACGACACTGCAGATTGCTTGATTGTCGGTTGAAGCTGCGGTGTGCAAGCAAGTGTGCTCTCGCCATTTTAGCTCTGAAGTGCCCTTGACAAGCGGAAAGAAGCCCAATATTCGATACACAGAGTTGTGCCATTCTCTATGCTCGAGACAAAACAAAACAAAACATACAAAAAAACGGCCGGCCACCACACTCCAACTCAGATTCCATATCACTATCACCATCACTGTCCCATACCGAAAGATGTATGACTTCCAGCCTATATGGGTTCGAGCCACTTACGATGCCCCGAAGCATCAATTTTTTTTTCAATTGCTCTTAAAAGTGCAGGTTCCAATATAATCTCTCCACTTTTACCTAAATTCCGCTTGTCGACTCCATGATTCCTAACGCTCACCACATTTTAGGATTTTATTTTTGAACTTCAAAAGTCCGCCTGCTTCAGTTAAAATTGTTTGAACATATCTGTCCTCTCAGAATAATAAAGATATCAATTAAGCTGCTGTGTATGGTGGCTGTAGGGCGAGTAAATTACTGAAAGGTTGTTCTTTGGGAGTTCAAATGCTCGTAAACAGTATTTCCTGCCTCTACAGCGTCGCAAAATTTATGTCCGGGTTCGTTCTGGTTTACAGAGATAGTTCTCGTTTATGGAGATTGTAAAATGAGACGTGATCGGCGCCGCAGAAGCGTGTCTTTCACTCATTTTTTTCTTCTCAGTATTTAGCCAAAACCATCTTTCGCGTGACATAGCTCGCATACGCGTTTTCGGCATCTTGTCTCCAGCAATCAATTGGTCAGCCAAATATCAATAAATCAATTCGACTCTTCGCTTATGGATGACTTTTGCGGAATAAATTGTGCATTCACAGCCCCAAGAAGCATTATGGTTTGAAGAATTCCAACGAACTCCACGCATGTGAGCGTCATTTTACAGAGCAGCTATCTCTGTTGCGCTGTGTTGGTCTAAAATGGCGTGCATCCTTGTCTCGCCGACGAACAATCATGCGTGCCCCATCGCTAGAGAAAATACTTTATAGCTCTCAATGTAGCGTTGCGTATTATACGTATCTTGAAAAAAATAGGTCTTACCAAATTAGTCCGCTAAGACGGCTTTTTTAGTACACCGAGTTTACTTACGTGTCTTAATAAGTTTGTTCACATTGAAGTTAGAAACATTGCCTAATTACCGTTTGCTGTCGACTTACCGCCGTCAACAATAGGGGTAGGGTGTGGAAAAACGGCTGCATGTTTTGTTTTATCAAAACAATCACCAAAACAGCTGTACGAAATTTGGGCGCAAAGAAAAGCTTGATCGTTACGTCGGCGTTTTTTGTTATAATAAAGTTGTGAACAGCACAGAATTTTCGCTTGTGGTCAATACATGGCCATGTACGTAGGGTGTACGGTTACAGGAAATGGCTTTAACTCTTGTTTTGTCGAAATTATCACAATACCAACTGTATCTAATTTATTCGCGTGCGTCTTTATTCATTCAACACAGGAAGTCACCACGCGAAAGTAAATATAGTTGTTACCCACCAATACTGTTTCGGTGGTCTTCAATGATCAGATCAACGCAAAGGATGTTTTATAAAGCATCCTTAAGGACTTCAAATGCCCCCAACGTCCTTCTCTGCAGGCCTAACTCGAACACTATCTTTTTTACAGCCTTTGCCTTCCAGTCTTTGTCTCCTTGAATTCCTGGCTGGATCTCCCTTCACCGGAGCGCATACTCGCAGTCGCCCTGAAACAAAATGTCACCGAAATACGGCGAGCTTAATCATTGTTCAAAACCCCGATAAAGTTAGCGACTACTCCACTCTCATTTCGGGGCAATTCAAGTAGGATGTTTTATTGCACCAGCGTTACATCGTTCATGCAAGCAAAGATTTTCGCGGTAGCTACGTTCACTTATTGGCCGTACTAAAAATGAAAACGTGCATTACTTCATTTGCGGTGCGTTCAGTCCGTGGCTTACGTAGCTAGCATCTGCCGCTAGCCCGACCTCCGCTAGCCCGACCGCCCGACCTCCGCGTAGGACCTGATTCCAGTTGACCAGGAACCTCCGCAGTGGCGGCTGTTTTGCACGCTCCCAGGGCAGGGATTGTGCGGCCCCCCCTATTCCTCGAGGAGGTCTGCCTGGAATTACCGTACTTCCACGCTCTGGCCCCTATGACATTAGGTTACAAGGGTTTGTCACAACCCCCGGCCTGCAGACCAGTTCGCAAGTTCCAAAGAACGAGCCCCAAGCTATGGTTACAGGGGTGTGCACGCCCCCGGCTCGGTAGTGGTCTACCCATTGCTTCAGCAATGGTACGCCAACACTACGTACGAACTGTACCGCTTGAGCGCAGTGATTACGTTGCAACATTGACCCGCTGGCTTCCTCTCACGCTGGATTACAGGGGCGCGTTACCACCCCCAGCCTTTGGCCTCCTCCCACACTGGATTACAGGGGCTCGCTACTTCCCCTAGCCAAGAGAGTCATAGTCGCTCCACAATACCATCTTTCGGGATACAAGGGATCCTCTGAGGAACTCCCTGTGGCTCTGCACACTCGCCCCCAAGACTGAAGGTTACAAGGGCTCATCAAGTTCCCTCGGCCAGCAGACCAGTTCGCATTAAAGGCCCCTTCCATGCTCCGGTTACAGAGGTTCGCTACACCCCCGGCCTCATTGTGTGTACCCATGCTTCAGCATGGCACGATAAAACGAACTGTACCGCGTGTACCCCTATGACTTGGGTTACAAGGGCCCGTCACCTCCCTCGGCGAGCAGATCGGTTCGTGTTTATAGGCCCCTTCCTAGCTGCGGTTACAGGGGCTCGCTACTCCCCCGGCCTCATAGTAGCGCTCACATTGCTTCAGCAACCGTGCGCCACTACAACACAAACTGTACTGCTTGGTGCAGTTGCACTTCGCAACATTGACCCCCCGGCCTCCACCACACTGGATTACAGGGGCGCGTTACCACCCCCGGCCAAAGAGAATCATAGTTGATCCACAGAAATTTGCGACCGCAAATTTTGTTCGAATTTCCATTCCAAAAAGTTCCTGCGATTTTGCAGCCGCCCCATTCCATAGGGGCGATTTCCCGTGCAAGCCGGGTGAACTTCCCAAGCGTTGTAGTCCCACACAAGGGCCGAGCGCCAGGCCGGGGGAGTCGCTTGTACCTATTTTACCGGTAGGTGCCCGGCGCCACCAAGGAACACGAATTCACATGGTGCCTTCCACAGCCACGATGGACGCTCAACTCGCAACCGCCTGTGGCAGGACAAGCCGCCAGACTCTTTCACCCCCGGCAATGCCGCAACGCGGCATGATGGCCGGGGGCCCCGCCAGATGGACAAGGGTCAGGGGCCCCTCGATAGGGTAAAGGCAGCTTTCCAGACGTGAAATCCCCTTTCAAGGGTCCGCACTCGACCAGGGACGCCTGTACCCATTAAAGAAACCGGTGGTGTGTCCGGTTGGTACCAGGATTCGAACCCCGGACCTCCCGCATACGAGGCGAGTGCTGTACCTTTGAGCCATCGCTGCGGTTGAAAAGTTACGACCCCTTCCACCGGGGCATTTCCCGACAAAGTCGGGTAACTTCCCAAGCACTAGATCCCCTGGGCAGGGGGTGCTTGTACCAATTGTTTTACTGGTTGGTGCCCAGCGGTACCGAAGTACCTCCCACATTCTCGTACCCCATGGTACAAACCGACGTGGTGGAACGGTTTCCAGTACACTGGATCCCCCGTACGGGGGGCGCCTGTCCCCATTTTTATTCTGGTGGGTGACCAGCGGCTCCAGAG
Organism: Haemaphysalis longicornis; assembly: GCA_013339765.2. Classification (NCBI taxonomy): domain Eukaryota; kingdom Metazoa; phylum Arthropoda; class Arachnida; order Ixodida; family Ixodidae; genus Haemaphysalis; species Haemaphysalis longicornis. The sequence continues at coordinate 116,647,964 of CM023452.1, read as the reverse complement.
GAACCTACCACGTCTGCCGCAGTGGTAGTGCGTGTCCAAGCCCTTCATCCCCCGCCAAGACAGGGGGCACTCGTACCCTTTGAACTGGTGGGTGCCCAGAGGTCCCAGACCCCGCCCGAAGGGGTTCGAGGGCCTACCACATGGCCTCCCATGGCTGCTTGTGGTCAAGCTCCAAGCGTTTTTCCCACGTCGAGACATAGCACGGTACGGGACGCTTGTACCCTTTAAAGAAACCGGTGGGTATCCGGCGGCCCAGGATTCGAACCTGGTACCTCCCGATTACGAGACGAGCGTTTTACCACTCGACAATCGGTGTAGTTGGTACAGTCAATAAATTTGAATGAACCAATATATTTTTACATTTTTTGCTTGAAATCGACATCCTTGGTTGTGTAAGATTCACGGAAAGCCTGTGGTACACATGCGCGAAGCTTGCAACATAAACTGGGGATCGTGGCCAAAGGAAGGGCACGGGGGGCGATGACGACTAGTATCGCAAGCCCAATGGGGAAAAGCGCAGTTTGGGAGGAGTGCCAGAGGGGACTCGGAGAGGTGGTGACGCGGCATGCGCCGGGACGAACAGTTGTGCCAAAAAAGGCAGGCCTCTATTATGCGTGCAATGTTATGTACCTTGTGAGGACAAGGTACTAGAGGAGTCGACAGGATGCTCCTGGCGATCGCTACCCGACGGAACGAGCTATAGCGGCTCCTGGAGATGGCTAGCGAAACGAATAGATTCGAAACGTGTTTTCCAAGTTGATCGTTGAGTGTAGATGGGTGCGGTCGTAAAGTTTAGCAGATACTCCAAGACTAGTTCCAGTGAAAGCTGTACTAGGCTTTTACCTGCAAATACCCGCAGGCTAGCGAACACCCCGTAATTTTGGTATGGTGTCTAAAATACTGCTGCTCAAACATTCCCCAGGTTGTGAAACAAAGTTGACAAGGTCACTAAATTTGTAAATGCTTTGCATGTTGTGTATATAAAAAAAATTGCAGCTTTTAATTTAACATTACACTCTGTATAAAAACCTTACTAGTTAGTAGCATAAACGACGTCGTTTATAAAACACTCTGCACGGTTCTGTTTTCTGGAATGTACTTCTTTGTTTATTAGCAATTTATTGTATGTAAGCATGTATACATTTAAGAAGAGTGACCGCCAACGTGCGGAAGTTGCGAAAGCTGTTAACTATTGAATGGTGGTACGTGCGTGCATTCCGGTTGCTGACCGTTGAGACAGGAAAAGTGTAAAAAGGGTTCAACACGGTGACATTATTTTAGGGGCGATGTACCGTAGGGGTTCATGATGTCCTGAAACATGTAGTCATGGTAATAAAACACCGAGACACTCATTTTCGAAGGCCTCGCGCTGGAACGTTCATGCCCATTAGGCCAAAACGCATTCTGAAATAACACAACGGGACTCACGTTTTCCAATGCCTGCGCTCGGTCCTCGCTTTAGAACTCTTCGTGCATCAGAGACAGGAATCTTGCAACAAAGTAGTTTTCCTCAATTCTCCAACACTTTCATCTCCGTTGCAAAGACGACGTGGCTAGAGATGCGGAGCGCTGAGCATAGAAACCCCGTTATAGACTTCATAATAACTCCGAAACCGCATGATACACCAGTAAACTGCATGGTTCGCCCCTCCCCAGGTTACATTTCTTCCTTCAGTAGCACATTGCATATACCTTGTGTCCTGTCGACCTGTGTGGTAACGAACTACGGCGGGTTTTGAAGAGATCTAACTGACACCACATCCGTCGCGAAATGACTTCGCCAGAAAAACTTCGATTGACGCGGCGGCGCCGGGATTCGAGCCACGAACTCGTTCGGCGCAACGGGAGGTACAAAACGCGCTCATGACTGCGCTATGAACAGCCCAGTGAACAGTACGACGAACGCACCTCATAGGCTTCCTTTCAGGTGCTGCTTCTATCTAGGACAGGCCAAACAAGTAGTGCGTCATAACGCTAATTAGCGCCGGTAGTTGGCGCCTCAATGGCAGCGCCTATGGGGCTCGTGCACTACAGTTTCAGGTAAACATGTGGCGCGACCTGGTAGCGGCGGCGGAAGTTTTTCTGAAGAACAAAATAAACATATACAGCAGTTCGCCACGGGGCTGAATTTCTACAACGAGCGGAAAATTATTAGACAACGATTATCGTGTTTTATTACGTTAACAGTTGCAATATTCATACAAATATTCCATTTACGGATTGTGTGGGAATGCAAGCTGAAATATTTTAGAAAGCCCCCCTCTTCTCCAATAAAAGCCGGCGACAGCGCAGGGATCAGCTGCCTGTGACGTCGACGGGAACAAAGCACATAGTGCCCGAGAAATAAAGAGAACTGATCCATAGGTGCATTTGCGTATCTGCAACCTACTTGGCGTAAGACCGCCGCGCAAATATGCCACTTATCCAACGAAACGGAACGAATGCTTATTTTTATTGCTTCTCAAATATAGCCTCTGGTGTCAGTACAACTGTGTACGCATCAGAAAATACATGAAGCATCCCATAATAACGCATGGTTCCATTGTGCGTAGTCATAACAGCAAAATATGAAGATAGCTTTAAAATGAAAACAGAAACGTAAATGTTTACGCTACACAGCGAAACAACAATAAACAGATGGACACATGCCAGCCACCATTCGGAGGATCGCATCTAGTTTTATTGAAACGATGCTCAAATGTCTTGAACATGTTCCTCTACAACTTGTAGTTCGTCAGCCGCCATGTGTGCGTGCATATGTGTGCGTTGAACTTCGGCAGATGAACCTTCAAGAATTGATGTTTTTAATTTTGGTCAATTTCTTGTGAAACTTACTTGCCTCTTGTGTGCGTAGACGTTGCCTCCATAGCCGGTGGCGCTATTTCTACTTCTGAAGAAATGTGTAAACATTGGAGTCGGGTGTCAGTTTCTCCGCCTCATAAGAGGCCACAAAACATGAATAGAAAGCCCTGATTGTATTATCGTATCATCAAGAAACTGCTACCGATACCGATCTTTATTGAGGTGTAAAGGGAGGGCAGTATTTTTGTCAGGTATCCTAACTATTTGTATTTAGGTGGCCACAACAAGTTTCGTCTTGAAATTGCGCACTTCAACGACCCTGTAATATTGAGGCCCTGGTATAGTGGTACGGACCTTTGATTTTGTGGTGTAGCTATTTAATGCTGTGCGCGAAAGTACAGAGGAAACTATTGAAAGACATAACCGTTACCCTACATGTAATTCGCTTTTTTTTCTAGCAAGGGAAGCCATATAACGGTCCCAAACCTATTCTATTAGGCTCTTCTGTTTGCGGGATCCCCACATGATTATCATTAATGCCAACAATCCCCATTCAGAGAAATGCCTTTGAGACACAGTGTTCATGTGCTCGTGGCTTGTTGTCATGTGGTAAGATGAACCCATACCCGAAGGGGGATTAGCCCGAGAAGAAAATGACGAAAGAAAAGACGAAGAGGAAGAAGAATCAGCGCACGGGATGGCAAGGAGGATTCGGAAGGAACCAATAAAGACGATACACAGGGTGACAGAAGAGGAGGAGAAGGTTATCTACGACAGCAAATTGGAGCCTCACACCATAGAATGCGAGGTGAAGACGGGGAGAACAAAGTTGGAGCACAGAGAGCGGAACGAGGTCTCGGAGGAACGGTGGCAAGTTCGGGCCGTGCCCCACAGCGCACCAGCGGCATCGCACCGTTTGGCAGCGGGCTGCCCGGAACCACCGATTACCAGCGGCTTCGCTCTGCTGGCCTCCTGCTGACCGGCGGCATCGCACCGCCGGCGACCCGTCGAGCCGTGCCCCACGACGCACCAGCGGCATTGCACCGTCTGGCAGCGGGCAGCTCCGGACCACCTATGACCAGCAGCTTCGCCCTGCTGGCCTTCTGCTGAGCCGCGCTGCTCAGCGAAGCCGAGTCATCGCACCGCGGTCATCCGGACCACGACGCACCAGCACGCGTCATCGCGACGTTCGGCGACGTTCGGCGACGCGTACGCCAACTGACCCACTGGGCCACGTCATCTGCATTGCACCGTGGTACCGGCGGTAGGATTTGTTTGAATGTGACAGATACAGTTAATGTGTTATAGTGACTTTAGGAGTAGATTTTTGATAGTGTGAGGTTGTGCTTGTTTGGTTTTGGGTATAGTGTGATATGCTTGTGAGTTTATGATTTCGTTCATTTGAGTGGTTTTGTGCTGTAAATATATTGTGTTGCCATTGAATGAATCAACTTGAGCCTCATTTCTCGGCCACGTGAGACGGGTGACAAACATTTGGCGAGCCTGCCAGGATTTATCCTTGGCCCAACCACACGTCTCACCTGGCGGAGAGATGGGTCTCGAGGAGATGTTAACCTTGGCTTGTACATTAGGTTTGACCAAGGAGGAGGTGCTCAGCTTGCACGAACCGGAAAGTATAAGGTTACAAGAGAGAGCACAAGAAGATGACAGGAAAGCCGTGCGGGAAAAAGAGATTTTGGAACTTCAGATACGCCTAGCAGAATTAAAGCGGTGCCGCGAGGAAAGAGAGCGCAGAAAGAACAGTGAACGCGCAGCACGTCAGCCTGAAGGCACGCGGCTTGCCGACCTCTGTGAGGCACGTAAGAAAGAAAGTACGCAGATAGCTGACAGCGAAGAAGCACGTGCTTTTAAAGAACGCGGTTTGCGCACCGCTGTGATGGCAATGAAAAAATAAAAGGAAAAGGGTTCTCGCAAAATATTACTGAGGAGAAAGGCGCGTTCGAAGCGCAAGGAGATGAACGGGCCGGGTATGGCAGAACCGAAGGCCAGGCGCTCGGAGATTGCAGTCGGAACATGTCAGGCGAGGACAGCTTGCGACCGCCTAGAACTTTTGATGACTCAATCGATTTGACGGTCTCTGAAGGAGTAATAATTGAGACGGAGATACAGGCCGCTCCGTGCACTGGCAGTGGTAGCCTCCGGACAGAAAGCTGTATTGCTGGTTGGGTAGAAATGCCTTGGACTATTGAGAGTACACTTGTCCCACAAAAGGGCAGTGCAAACTCTTTAGACGGCTCAGCGGACAGCTCAGCGTCTAAGACAGTAAACGGGATCACCAGTGCGCAGCCAAGTCAGGGGATTTCCGAGCAGCTAGGACAGCTCCCTCAGACCCAGCTTCATGTGGTTGATGAAGAGTCCCGACTCAAGAAATTCAGGTTGGGCAGTGGACAGGAGGTTGTCCCAGGTAAAAGGCAGTGGATACCACCCGGTAATGGGGCTGAGTGTCAAGAACGCGAGAAAAAAGGTCCACGTTTTCCTAAGCGTGCGAAGCAGAGGAGGAAAAAGAAGTTGGGTCTTAGGAAGGTTCGAGTGCATGAGCGGAGCTATGAGAAAAATGATAGGGTAGCTGGGAAGTTCGCAGAGTTAGCGCACGCTACGAAGACGACGCGCAGACAACCAGCAAAGGTATGTAAGACGAACGGCTGGCTTCGTAGTCAGTACCCCAGCCAAGGTGGCGTCGAACAAAAGATATGCAGTGAGCTCTCCTCCGGGAGTAGCAAAAGTACCAACGTCAGAGAGCGAAAGTGCAGATGCGCAAAGAAGACAAAAAAGAGACCATGCGAGTCTCGCAAAATCAAGAGAAAGGTTGAAATAGACAACGACTGGAGACAGCGCTCGGGCCATAGGTCAATGAGACATGTGAACATTAATGGTGGTTCAAACACAAATGACCGTGTAGTGAATGGGGCTGAATGGACGAAGCGCAAGAAGGTGAAGATGAAGTAAATATTCAACAAAGCCGGTTGAAATCATGGAGTTGTCTTGGAAAGAAGCAGGACTCATAAGGGAATATGACAATTAGGTTGTGTATAATGTAAAGCATAAATGTTGTATGGTGCAGACGATGAGCTCTTGTAGGGGTATAACGTGTGCACGGAATGAGGTAGTTGAGAAGTGTAGATTGTGTTTGCAAGCTTGAAATTTGTTGATGTGTTTGATTTTGGTGATATTAGAGCTGAGTAGATAGTGTAAGAGGATGCGGAAGTGTTGTTCGTTAGTGTTACGTGCTTTGATTCAATGTAAGATTTCAAGTTAGTTTTCGTGAACAGTGAACTCGGTGTGTGATGAATATCACTTGTTGAGTAGGACTGATGTAGTAACTTAATAGGACTGATGGGATTTGGGAAATGTGGGCTGCGGACTTTGTTTTACACGAACAGGCGTGGTGTGTAGCAGTTTTTTAAGTAAAAAAAAACTCTTCAATTTCGGGGGGTAATGTCATGTGGTAAGAAGAACCCATACCCGAAGGGGGATTGGCCCGAGAAGAAAATGACGAAAGAAAAGACGAAGAGGAAGAAGAATCCGCGCACGAGATGGCAAGGAGGATTCGGAAGAAACCAATAAAGAAGATACACAGGGTGACCGAAGAGGAGGAGAAGGTTATCTACGACAGCAAATTGGAGCCTCACACGATAGAATGCGAGGTGAAGACGGGGAGAACAAAGTTGGAGCACAGAGAGCGGAACGAGGTCTCGGAGGAACGGTGGCAAGTTCGGGCCGTGCCCCACAGCGCACCAGCGGCATCGCACCGTTTGGCAGCGGGCTGCCCGGAACCACCGATTAGCAGCGGCTTCGCTCTGCTGGCCTCCTGCTGATCGGCGGCATCGCACCGCCGGCGACCCGTCGAGCCGTGCCCTACCACGCACCAGCGGCATTGCACCGTCTGGCAGCGGGCAGCTACGGACCACCTATGACCAGCACCTATGGCCACCTATGGCCGGACCACGACGCACCAGCACGGGTCATCGCGACGTTCGGCGACGTTCGGCGACGCGTACGCCAACCGACCCACTGGGCCACGTCATCTGCATCGCACCGTGGTACCGGCGGTAGGATTTGTTTGAATGTGACAGATACAGTTAATGTGTTATAGTGACTTTAGGAGTAGATTTTTGATAGTGTGAGGTTGTGCTTGTTTGTTTTGGGTACAGTGTGATATGCTTGTGAGTTTATGATTTCGTTCATTTGAGTGGTTTTGTGCTGTAAATATATTGTGTTGCCATTGAATGAATCAACTTGAGCCTCATTTCTCGGCCGCGTGAGACGCGTGACACTTGTACACCTAGCAAATTGAGCCCCGAGAGTCGTTTAACATGTTTCACCCTTGGGAGGTCACGGGGCTTTCAATGAGAGATTTTGAAGTAATGAGAATTCAGGAGTTGGAATCAAAGTTTAGTTTCAAAAGCTTGATGTAATTTATTCGTGGCCATGTGGTGGTGGTTGCCGTTACAGAACACATGGTTCTCCCAGTATTGTGACCTATCAACAACTGTAGGTGAAGATTATGATCTGGCTGGATTGACATTGTCGTCGTTAATTTGAATTTATATATAGGCTTGTTGCCTTGATGTTGGCCGCACAACCAACAGCGGAAGGTTTCCCGTTTATGTTGGCATTTATATTGTCAAAGACGACATGCTCATCCCAACCTCTGCTGCTCCCATTCAGTTCGCGTAAGGGTCGCCACCCGGAAGTAGGTACAAAACAGCCTTGATTAATACGAACGAAGGTATGGGTTCCCAAAAATAAAAGGCTTTTTGTAATGTCAATAAAAGTGAAAATGAACGAACGTTTTAAGCGCCGCAAGAGACAAGACGTGAGTCTCCGATATTGTAGCTGACGATAAACAGTCTAGGTAATGGAGAAAGCAAGGATGAATAAATGGTTTCACACGGGCCATATTTCTTTACGCATTGTATCAGTGTCAGCCCTGTATGCCATTCGCTCGCCAAGCCGTGGGCTGCGGCTGATAACTGGTCGAGAAATCACCACTCCTTTCTTGTTGCCCTCACGTGCATCAGCTTCAGGCAACTTTTAAGGAAACGTGCTGCACCCACAGCACCTCCGTCCTGTGAAGGGTGCTCATACAGGGGCAAGAGGTGGATACAAACGCGTACTAGGCTACACATGATTTCAAGTTCCCAGCTGCAACGGCTACAACGGCATGCAAAAGGTTATTTTTCACCCCTCTCCTCCACCCGAAGGCTGAAGACCGGTCGTTGTGACACTAGAGCATCAGTACCCCCCTTTCATACGACGGTGATCTTGACCCGAGGGATATTGTATATTCTTACCGTTCTCAGTAATGGTCGTTTGACTCGGGTATAGGAAGACTACGCCGCATAACACAATATTTTTAGATGTGAAGCATCTTATGGTCGGGGCTATGTCCCTTCCTTGTCGTTGTCGTTGCTGCGCCGTCCACGCTCCCACTGCGCATGATCGGCTTGCTGAACTCCCGGTGGTGGCTTGACCTTCTATGGCTCCTGAAGCGACAGCGTTACCGGTGTCTTCCTGGGCCGGCAAAAGACTAGCATGCGTCCCCTTTAAGGGCTCCTGGAGCGGCAGTGTTGCCGGCAAGAAACGAGCACGCTTCGCGCTCCTTCGACATTTTATCGTCGTCGGCAGCGGCGTGCGTTGCCGAGTCTCGACAGGCCGTGTTTATAAGCAGCCCACAACCATCCGGGGAATTTGCATTGACCTCACCTTCCGCAACTTTAGGGTTCATTCACTGCAACAGCCCTTGACTTTACAGTTCACAGACCATAAGGCGGTCATAATCAAAGCGGAACGCTAACCACAGTTCGACGTCACGTACGGGAACATGATGCTGATAACGCTTAAATAAATACAAACTCATACCACGTGCAACGTCACCCTCTCTCTCTCTGCCTTTAATGCCTCTCCACTCGAACACCCCGCACCCCCCGTTAATAAAATTACACAATCTTCCCGTAGGGGAACCCTGAGTAGTATACAAACCTGCAATTGGGTCAACGCAATTTCCCATTTCGTAGTTCCGGTAAGTGAAAAGTGTGGTAGTTGCCATGAAAGCCAAACGGTAAATATAACGGTAGCTACGTACCTTAACCTCGCGGAAACGACGAACGGAAAACTAATGGGCACTCGAATCGACCGCATGCGATTCGAGTGCCCATTAGTTTTCCGTTGTAATGAATGGGCCAAGGATTGGCGTGAAAGTCACGAGTCAGTGGCCAGTGCGTGCGCAAGTAAACGTTGCTTTATGCATGACATGGAAGAAGCAGAAGTTAGGGCACAAAAGCAAGTACGCGAGACGAAAGAAATCAGTCGTTAAAAAAGGCAAGAGGCTAACGGAATGTCCGCATAAGAAAGCAAACGTCCTACGGGGTTTTGTCGCAGCCCCTCGAGGTGTTGAAGTCCCGATGCGTGCGGAGTCGACGAGGACGTCACGGCGAGGCTGGCTCGATGACCGGCTCTAGGCCTCGTCGTAACCAGGCGCGGGACGTCGGGCAGGCATCGTCGACCTTTCCGATGAGTCACGGCTCGAGGGCGTAGCAGCGGGTGTGAGCGGAGGGTTCCACCTCCAGGTGAATCCGGACCCGCGCTCTCTCGCCCAGCGCGTCACCAGCTCCAGGCACGGCCAGCCCACGGGTTGTCGGGATCAGCGGCGGACGGCTCTCGGGAACAGCAGCGGTTGCGCTCCGGGTCTTCCCCGAAACGATCACAGGGCCGCGCTCTCAAGCCCAGCGCGTCACAGGCGTCCCCTGATCACCGGCCTGGTTCGATTTTTTTTTGCACGCACTCGTTGCAGCTGCGCGCTCGGTCTCCTCTTCCTCTTCGTCCACGGGCACTTCATGACAATGACCCCGGGTCTAAGAAAGTTGTTGGGGAGCAACAACTATTCTCAAAGTTAAAAAGGCAGGGTGGAGTTGGAAGAAGTTCGCAGTACCGGTGGGAAAGTTCTTGCGCACAGTCCAGAAGAGCACAAAAATGTGGAACGCTTCACGATTTTGCGTGTCATCCTTGCGCAGGGGCCATGCTAATCTGCGGGGCTTGCGGCGTTCGAGCCGCAAGCGCCGCAGAACACACGATGATGATGATCATGTCCGTAGAAGATGATGGAACAGTACCGCATGGCTGGTGCTGATGAGTATGTACAGATGAAGACGAGGTGCGGGAATTGTCCTCTGGAGTTCTCCACCTCCGGGAGTGTGGTCGCGAATGCTCACAGTATTTATTGTTAGATATATCTGACATACTATCTCGTGTTTCCAAATAATAATAACAGTGACATGCGCTGTAACCCAAAGAAATTCCGAGGAAGTTTTTTTTGCATTTTGTTGTCTTCGTAGTTGTAAACACGCAACGTATTTTGCACGTTTCAACAAAAGTGCGTTTCAATGTTGCTGCGCCATTTGAAGCACATTAACTTTCTAAAATAAACAAAGTTGTGTACCGCTATTAGTTATTTGTTTATAATTTTATAAGAATAATATTTTGCTTATCTACATTGAGTGTTTGAACCACTTCATGCCGTGCAATTTTTGTACAATACTTGTGCCGTTGCTTTTTTTAGTTTAGGTTACAGAGTTGGATAGTGTTTTCTTCTGTCAATTTTATCCAGGAAAGAACAGCAGAATTTGTCTTTGAAGGTTCCTTTGTGTGACCAGTGGGGATGAGAAATATGATTGTGCGGTAGGAGGGAATACACGAAGGGATTGATATAGGCGGCCGAGATCTGATGTCAAGTGTAAATAGAGTGTAGGAGGGGAAATAAACAGAGCAACAGGAAGGGGCTCAATCGCTGCCCGTGTCTGCCCTACAAACACACCATTTGAACAAAGTAGCTGTGCTGAGTGCCGTAATAAATTTGGCGTCATCCGGTCAGCCCGAATAACAGTTACTCGCCGTTTTCGGCGCTCGTAGACAGGCGTCTCACAAGAAGAGCCCGCCGTCATACAGGCCTGCTCGTGGCGCTCGAAAAAATATACCACAAAAACAGTTCACTCAGGTACCCGCATCAAAGGCGAACACAACACAGTTACTGACGCCCACTTCGCGAAACGGGTTGCCGCCACTTCTAGAGCTAGCTTACGCGTTGCCCTTTCGGCGAAATGTGAAAGCCTGTGGACAAAACGATATGGCCCGCCATTTATGCATGAGGAAGATGACGATATAGATTGATGGATAGTTGTTGTGCCACAACTTCCTAATCATCATAGATGTATATCATGGTGACTACTACAACAACAATCAAAAGTGACAACGAAACACGTAAATAAACAATTTACAACGTAATGAAATGCGTGGTTGTGTGTCCTTCAGTGCTTCCTCAAAAAACCCGCCGCGGTGGCTCAGTGGCTAAGGCGTTGCGCTGCTGAGCACGGGGTCGCGGGTTCGATTCCCGGCCGCGGCGGCCACTTTTCTGATGGAAGCGAAAAGCAAAAACGGCCGTGTGTGCGAGATTTCGGCGCACGTTAAAGATCCACAGGTGGTCAAAATTAATCCGGAGCCCTCCACTACGGCGCGCCTCATCGCCTGCGTTGCGTCGGCACGTTAAACCCCCACAATCAATCAATCAATCTTCCTCAAAAAAATTCTTCCCCTTCGCTCTGGTTCAAGCTTTGCGCGATTTAAGCGTGAACCGCATGAAGCGTTTTTTTCACGCAATTTGCGCGCGTAGATGTTGCGCGTGCGTTTTTTCGACGCCCGCGTCGACGATTCCGCGCCCGCGGCAAGCATCTGCCTTGGCTAGATTTTCACGCGCGTCGCGCGCAGCAGTGGGAGGAGCTTGGCGACTTGCGCCAATGGGGAAGCGCGCGCCTCATGCCGGCGGTTTCAAAGCATTCGAGAGAGCCGGCTGGCTGCGCCGGGGATCTTTAGGCTTACCACCCCGGCAGATATTGCTTGGGCGCATTCAGTAGCGACGCGGATAATGTTTTATAGTACCGTTTTCACCCACATTATAAGCTCCTTTACTGCTCAAGCAACTTAGTGCGTGTCTTGAGCGGCATTTTAGAGAGCGACAGAAGCGGTCGCTCGAGCTCCCTACGCCACTTCGCGGCTGAAGCCGCCGCCTGCCGCGGCGCGCGCAGCGTGCGGGTGGCTCCGCGGCAGCGGCAGCGCGCCTGTGTCGTGCGCCGCGCGTTTTCGCGAGCAGAAAACGCTCCATGCGGTTCACGTTTTAGTCCAAGCTTCGGCAGTTCCTTTTTTTCCCTTCAACACACATTTGCTAGAAGTGCCCGGTCAACCAACCAATAAAGAACACAAGTTCTGAATTCAAAGTCCTGAGTGTTTTAGTGATATATTTTAAAACGCGCTGCACTCCAAACAGTGGCTTTTGTCGGGTTGAGTCGGCGTCGATAACGCGACAATTGCCCCTGGCATTCCTGTGGCTGCATTCTCCTGTGGCTGCATTCTCCTGTGGCTGCATTCTGTGGCTGCATTTTAAACCGAAACTATGACCTCCCTTTCATCAGAAAATTACGTCTCGTAAACAAAAAACTCATGCAGGGCACTTGATGGATGATGTGGCGACGGTGAACGCAGGGACAACCAAAAGGTGTCCTAGTAAAATTTAGGTTTCCAGCTGCTCTCGAAAAGGGAGGGGGGTTGACGTCATTGGAGGGCTAACGCATGTTTCAGGCTTGGTACGACAGAGCATTTCTCAAGCAAGACCGCCACCGCAAGCTTCAGAACCAAGAATTCGCCGCCATGGACGCCGAACCCAAGTGACAAGGCCGCCGATAAAGTAATTACGATTCCATACCCTTCCCCATTCGCACGTGTAGCGGTTTACAACAGCTGCGCCCGAAATCTAATTTCGAAGAACGGGATGGCGTCCATTTTTTATTTATCTGTGGGCTTACAGGTCTAGGTTTTCGTTACCGCTGGATGTCCCTACTAACACACTAGTTCCCGAGATATTTTTTCAGCACGTCGGTTCGAACTAACGGTGAGGGAAATGGACAGAATAACCTTTACTTAGGATCTGGTGTTTTTAATCCAGGCAGCCCAAATTTTGGCTTCTTCAAAATGAGATTAAATGAAATTTTGTTGAACTTTGTCTTGAAACATGAGTGCCTAAAATAGCAGTAGGGGTTATGACATAGTTGTTTAAATGTAGGAATCGATCGTCTATAATCGGCATGGATAACAAATCAGGTCCCATCCAGGACAATGTTCTCTGTTTTTGTAAGTGCAAACTACGAAAATCATGGGAATAATATGGCAACATCGCTATTTAGGGTTTTAGCATTTTATTCCACTGGCTTCACCGGCTATTAGGTGGTTGGGGGCCGTGAATGGGAACTGGTCGTGGTAAGTAGAGTATTTATGCCTGGCGGTTTAGCGCTTCTTTTTGCACAGTAACGTTGGAGTACGGGATAGGAAAATCACTTCTATTCACTTTTCGAAATTTTATAGTTATTTTTCCATGTTTGCTAACTGTCCGCACATGTCCATATTCTTAAATCTCGGGCTGTTGGGTGGGCCTTTTCATTCGAAGCGTTTAAACACGCTCATTTCTAAGGATCGCTGGGCCTTTTTTGCGTTTTTTGTGCATAATTTGAGGTATTCTTGTGGTGGATCTCTCCTTTGATCACTGGCAATCTGTGTGCGCTTGACCATTGTGTAGGGTTCTTCTTGTGTTACCAGGTGGAACATGCTATGGCGGGAGCTTTCATTAGCGTTACTGCCTAATGGTCAACTGCTAGAACGCATGGATAGAGATTTAAATTCAAAACTACGAAGCTCATCCCCGGTTGGCGCCTGCACTCGTATCTGCGTAGCATATTTCATTGTGTAGGGAGCACTCGCTAAAAGAACAAGCATCGCAATCCAAATGAGGTAAACAGCAGTTCGGGAAGACTGTCAGAGGGGCTTGGAGATGCGGTGATGCATTATGCACCGGGAAGAACAGTTGTGCCAAAAATTAGGCCTCTGTCATACATGCAATGTGAGCCACCTTTTGAGGACAACGCACCACATGGGGCGACAGGATGCTCCTAGAGATGGCTAACCAGCGGTACGAGCTATCGCGGATCCCGAGATGGCTAGCGAAGCGAATAGTTTCTAATAACGCTGTCCGAATGCATTGTACAGTGTTCAGGGGTGCGGCCGTAAGGATCCGCATCGTCAAGTCGAGTTCGTGTGAACGTTGCCCTAGGCTTTTAACTTCACATTGTTACAGTGTTCCGAGCACCCTCGTAATTTTGCTAAGGTGTGTGGAATACTGCTTCCCGGAGGTGTTTTATAGCCGTGAAATATAGGTGACTAGATCTGTAAATTATATCCCATGGCCTAATAAGATGTGTAATAATAAACTGCAATTGCCAATTTAATGTTAAAAGCCTATAAAAAATTGCAAATATTGCGTAAAAAAAATAATTTACAAAATACTGCGTGTGCTTCCGTTTTCTAGACTATGTCGCCTGGTTTATTTCTATTTTCTTGTGTTCACGGGCGAATTATGACAAGTACTATCTTGTAGAGCTGCGTATCCATCGCAATTGTCGCGTAATGCAGGAACTTTCGGACTTTTATGTGGAGTTCCCTGAGTCGACTGCGTTGACTAACCGATGTGACAGGGACAGTGTGAAAATCGCTTGGCGTGATGGCTTTATTAGAAGCGAAGCAGCTTATGGTAGCGCCAGTTCCCTCCGCCATTCTGTGGGCGCTGTTGTGCGGCGTCCCCACCCACCCTGCGCGTGCCTGGCCAGGCACCGCTGATGATGATTGCGGCAGGATGCCGCTAGGAATTGGCCAACCAAAGAATCCGTCACGAGATAGCTTCGCGTTCAACCACCGTCGTCATCTTCCCGTAGGGGAACCTCCTCCCGCGACGCCATGATGAGTGCCACGGGCAACGCCACCGGTAACGCCACCTGCAACGCCAGCGTCAACGCCAGTGTCAGCGCTTGCGAGGAGGGAACAACAAGAAGAACAACAAGAAGAAGGAGCAGCACCTCCTTTTGCCGTGATCGTCCACCCGGAACACGAAGACGCTGACCTCATCCCCAGCCAAGACTCGGTGCGCCTGATCAAACACGCCTTTAGTCCAGCTTGTTGTTAACAAGCTAGCTGTCTGGGCAGATAGCAACGGTTCTAAATTTAATCCAGGAAAGTGTACTTGTGTTTTGTTATCGAAAAGGCGTGGCATTCGTCCGGATCCAGACATGAAACTCGATGGCGTCTCAATTCCAGTGATAACTGAACACAAGTTTTTAGACGTAGTCCTTGACGAAAAGCTCACATTCCTCTCGCATATAAATCAACTTAAACATAAATGCCTAAATGCTATCACTATTCTCAAAGTTCTCTCCCATTCTTCATATGAAGCTGACAAACAACTTCTTTTAAGTGTTTTTTACTAGCCTGATAGGCTCATGATGGGACTATGGAATTGTTATTTATTGGTCAGCAAATAAAACATCCCTCAAAATGCTGAACCCAGTGCTGCATCTGGGGCTTCGCCTCATATGTGGCGCCTTCCGCACTAGCCCGGTCGAGAGCCTCTATGTGGAGTGTACTAAATGGAACATACGACTCCAGCGAGCATACACAGATCTCCTTTATGCTTTTAAAGTTTAATCCATGCCTCACCATCCTTTTTAATCAGTTTTTTATGAGACCTCCATGACTGAACTCCTGCTGAATCGACCATCGTGCTCTGCGCCCTTCCCTTACATATGTAGGGAGGAAGCGTCAGAGCTTTCTGTGTTCTTTTTAGATACCATCCAAACTTCTGTAACAGATGTTATAGCACCATGGCATCTCCGCCCTGTATCATGCGACACGTCTTTCACACATGTAGATAAAAATAAACTCCTAGATGTGCAGTTCTGCAGCACTTCTTGTATTTGCGGCATAAGTATCAGTGTTCTGAATTTTAAACGGGCGCCTCTAAAACTGTCACCTCTGTTTCCTGCGCTAGGCATAGATCCGGCCTTAATGTCACTAAAACTATGAATAGTTATGCTAGTATCTTTACGGCAGAGCCTTATGATGTACTGCTTGTTAATCATATCTTCAAAGCCACACCCCACAATCCATTATCTATACAGATTCCCACAGTGTTGTGTCGTCAACAAAGTCTTCGAAAACCCACGTAGTCAATCTTATCGTCAAAGGTATAATGTTGTATGTCCACAAATTTGAACTGGCCCTTTGCTCCGTCCCTGTCTACTGTTGTATCGACAGGAACGAAGCCGTGAATCGAATGGCTGCTGCTGAATACTCGTGAATACAGTAGACATAACCACATTACCCTACACCGAATGCGAAGTACACATATCACAACAACTTCGCAAAACATGGCAAACACACTGGACTGAACAAACCGACAACACGTTACAAGTAATAAAACGACGCTTGGGGCCATACACCACCGACATACGCAATGGATACACAGAAGTCGCCTTGGGTAGATTACGGATGGGACACACACATGCAACGCACTCGCACATCACCCTGAATCTCCAATACCTGTGTGCATCAGGTGCGGAGAGGCCCTATCCATGATCCACATCCTTTTACAATACAAGGCACTAGAAACAACATGACACACCCTTCTCACAACTATAAAGACAACACAATCCACTACACCCATCGTACGTTTTAGGGGACAACCCTATATTCATCCACAAGAGAACTTTTGAGTTTCTTAGCGATGTCAAGTTTTTACACCTCATTACTTACATTGCATATTGACACCCTGGCCCTTTACACCAGTCTTTTATGTTTTTTACACATTGTCTTTTATGTCATTTCACGTGTAATTTTAGTTGAATGTTTTACACTTGCCATCCCATCGTCCTCATGAAACAACTTTTCCTTTGGGCTCTTCGCCCGTAGTCGGCCTTGCACCAGAAAATCCCAACCGTCATCATCATCATGCATTCAGTGTTACGCTTCAGCTCCCTGATGCGGTTTTATGCACTGTTGCAGTTCAAGCTGTATAGTAATTTTCAACGATTTGTCTCAAACTTAACTACTTCAAAAACGTGGTGAAACAACACATCCACTACTTATATTGGGTAGTCAAAAAATACCTCAGAAAAACTACTGCTGTATGCCGATGAGATAATGTCAAAACCTGCTCAAACAATTGCAGGCTTTTTTTTGTCTCGGCATTTGCTGAGGTCAAATTTCGGGTTAACACCAATATAGAAGTATCGCCAGATTCATTTTCTGTTACACCAATAAATAAATTTGGTAGCCGCTTTAAAAGGAAGCCAGAATTCTTGGCAGATACAGAACACACTAGTTGTGCTGCGACGAACCTTCCCAACCGACTGCACCTCACGGTTGTTCCCTGTAGCTGTGACCATGCATACAGACACTACAGCTGAAAGCATTCATCGGAATTTCTGCACTGTCCTTTTAATCAAGAAATGCGACATTATTGTTTACTCTAACAGAAATGAAGAAACTGCGGGCATCCCTTGCAGATACTCGGAGATTTCACAATGCTTTGATCTCATCACGGGAAAAAATGATATCGTCTAGGGGAAGCTGATTCCGCAGCAGGCACACAAAACATTACTTACTTTGGGGCTTTTTAAGTACAAAGGATTTGGTCAAAAAAATTACTCGCCTAGGGTTGTCAACGTAATGGATGAAACAAAATATTATATGAAATATAGAAATTTGATTTTATGCACTTACACGCGCTAAAATCTTTTCACTTTTTTTGAGAGATCTTACGGAGGATAAAGGGATTCACGATGGTCAAAAATGTTACAGGTACGAAATATCAGTCTGCAAGACTCACGCTGTCATGCTTACGGCACCTGGTATATTGAAAATAGCGGAAGAAAATTATGGAAACTAGAATTTATTGCCTTTAATAAGGAAGCCGCTGTACGGCGGATCGCCAATCAAATGGGTAAAAAGGAGACAGAGCGATTTAAAAAGCTAAAATATTTTGATTAAAAGGAAATAAATATTATCGGTGTTATTTGGTAGGCTTACTAATAGGGTTCAACTTAAATTGAGGCCGACTCAGCGCGCAATGGAACGCAGGATGATAGGTGTAACATTAAGGGACAAGAAGAGAGCGGGGTGGGTCAGAGAACAAACGCGTGTTAAGGAAATTAGTAGAAATTACAAAGAAGAAATGGACGTGGGCAGGGCTTGTAATTCAAAGGCAAGATAGCCGTTGGTCATTAAGGATAACAGAGCGGATCCCTAGAGAAGGCTAGTGTGGGACGGGCGGCAGAAAGTTAAATGGGCAGATGAGTTCACGAATTTTGCGGGGACAAGTTGGTCGCAGTGTGCATAGGACTGGGATAATTCGAGAAAAATGGCAGAGGCATTTGCACTGCAGTGGGCGTGGATAGGCTGGTGATGATCGATCCAAGAAAGTCCTAAAGGAGAGTCAAGTACGCCACCACATTGCTGCCGTAACAACAATATACAGTGCCCCAATTAGTTGCAACAGAAATATTGGAACGTGCGGGAAAATCTCACCCAAACTGTAGTAAATCTCTATTCTCGCTTCTATGTGCCTTGGTCTTTCTACCTTCAGTGTTTTACAGGACAAGTTATACAGCAGCCCTCACGTCATCGATGTGTATTTTATGTCATAGCTCGTTGAAGTGTCGTTAAATAAAACATGGCTCTGAAGGCGCTGTCATAGTTTGGGAGTTTGGGCAGATCGTTAACCCTTTATGAACATGAAGATATCCATTTAGGACAAAAACGCATCCACGCAAGGTAAACTTTTAGGCCTTTCTTGATGGAGGCACATGTACGCACGTCGAATAGAGGGGAAAGATAATCGTTGGTTGAAAGGAAAGTTGCCGTCAAAATTACAATTAGAAAAGCAAAGCATAGAGTTCAAACCTTAAGCCACCCCATACTCTCGTGAGAACACATTACAAGCACGAAAGACGCAGCGTTCGTGAGATATGTGTTACGAAAATACGGGTCTTATCCAGTTCAGATTGAAAAACCGGCTTCAACAGTATAAAAGACTAACACAAAATGATTTTTTTGTCAGAATAAAAGAAACCCCGCAAGTGCACCTAAACCACCTAAACTAGAGCCCTCAATCTTAAGAAGCAATTCTGAGGGTCTAACCAAACTAAACATAGCATAACTTACATGTGTCATGAGTTAATTCTAAAACCATCTATTTTTATCCACACAAATGAGTACGCCTACAATACCAGAAACGAACGCGGGAGACGACACAGTTGAAACTCCAAGAAGCATGTCTGAACGTGAAGCTACCAACCGCTCTGGTAATAAACAAGCTCCCCAAGTCACAGCGTCGGCAAAGCATGCCTAAAATAAACCCGTACACCCATTCCGCACACCTCCACCTGCTCGCGTAACTGTTCTTAAACGTTAGAACTAACAGGTTCTGACTAACTGAACACGCCAATATGGGACCTTATCGCACCTTGAGACCGTCCCGTACAATGTCATTTTAACTTATGAAAGCAAAGAAAAAAACTGAGACTAGTTATCTGTGTCAACAAACCTTTTCAGTACGTCTATTATACTGTTATTTTCATTGAAGTTAAATACACATGGGATTTTAAACATTTCAATTACGCTTTTCTGCACGGCTGTCTGTGAAGAGAAAGTCGTGTAAAAAAGGCGCCAGAGGCCCGCTGTTGGCGCGGCTATAGTACTATGTTAATGTTACGGTCAACTTTGTGTTCTTCTCCTACTAAAAAAGCCCAGAATGTAATATAGACTATATGCTTGTGGCAAAACCATTTGTCTTTCTTCATGAAGGAAAACTAAAATTTGTTGTTATTGTTGGCAACGCTAAAAATCAGTACTTTTAAAACTGTGTAGGTTATTTATGTAATTATTTAGTGCGAAAGTTTGTTAACTGCGCGTAAGTTGGAATAAAACCTAAAGCAAAAGAAGTTTTCTAAACTTCTGCTTTAAAGTGTGCACCAAAAAATACAAATCTTTAAAGAGTCACTATAAACGCTTACAATAACTTCGTCCGAATAGACCAGCCTTTCGTGGCATGGCGAAGATTACGTTACCGATCGCTATAACTGTTACGTATGTAGTTGTCGTTAGGTACCCAAGTGAACTTGTGCCTGTATGGCAAATTGCAATTAGAGTAGTGAGCGGGCGGTGAGTACAGCAGCACAGTATCTCGGTTTACAGGCAGATATATGGTTTTAAACATGTTTTAAAGTTTCATTGCATCAAGACCGGCCCCCACGTATTGCAGCTACCCTTAAAATCGACAACCAATTTCTACCACAAAATCCCCTTTGCCCCACACATTCACCAGAGGCTGCCAAGAAGAGTGGGCCCGCTATTTCACGACAGTTCTTGAGGTGACCTCCACGTCTGCTAGGCTGGCGTCGCCAATTGCTCCTGCACCCGACGCGCACTTTTGGTCAGCCCCAATCAAGCTTTGCCGAACCGCCACGACGGCTACCCCACATGCCAACAAAATACTGACAGGATCATCTCTGGCGACCGCCTTCGCAGCCACCGCGAACGCCAAACTTGCAAACATCGCTCCAGACTCCAACCCCCAGCAAGTATGCCGTCTCTATCAGGCAGCTCTATCCTCATTAAAGCCATTTATCTCCTTAAACACCAAAAAGACCACACCACAGTCATCGTCATCTGGACATCTGGACACCGCGGCCTTCCAGAGAATAAAGCCGCCACTCCGAAGGCTCAGCTCTGCACTTTCGTTCATTCTCCACCGATGACAAGTGATCCAACCACTCAGCATGAGCGCCCGCGACCTCTAAATTTCTCTCGATAAAGCCTAAACCGCCCTTATACGTCATTGCGCTATCAGCCGGCAGGGCTACATACCCTCGTTCGACATTAAACAACCACCAAGCCATAGTCTATCGTCGGCTTTGAAGTTGTACCTTTTGTAATCCCGTCACCCTCTGCAAGATCGCACCCACAATCCTCTCCCAATAATATCGTCACTGGGACATCCAAATAATCTCATTCCGCCTAATAAACATCAATACCCTCTGACGCACAATACCGCGTTTTCCACACCGTAGCAGTGGGAGACTGACCTGACGAGCCTGGACGCGGCCCACCAGAAGATTTTGGTTTCTGCGCTCTTCGAGTCGCATTTGGTCGAGAGGCATCCTACGCCAGAAACCCTTCACCGCCACGCTGTTGCCGTTTGATTGGCGACAATAGAAAGTTACTGCATTACTTCTACATTATTCGCTCACGATTCGCCTGACTTTTATGTATATCCGCAATTTGGTTTGTGTTTGATAACACCGGAAATAAATGGCAAGTTTTACCAAGTGATTGTTGAGAATCATGTATGAGATAGTACGAGAATCATGAGTCGCAACGCATTTGCGGCCACGCTGTACAGTCGCTAAGTTTCACTCTTTCACCGTTCTAGGTTCCGTGCATCACCCGTGCAGACAGCCGCTTTGCCGACCGACGACTCTGTTACCACGTGGTCCTTATCGTATCTCGTGGACTTCAGCGAGCCAGCTGGGAGTGCGTCATCACCCGTGACGTCACAAGAAAGGCGGTCCTTCCTCATCGGACCCTACTTAAAGGACTGCTGTGCTCCGTCCACCTGGGATTTGCGGCCACGCTGTACAGTCGCTAAGTTTCACTCTTTCACCGTTCTAGGTAGGCACTAACTTCATTATCCATATACTTCGCTCTGTTTGTGGTTTGTCGTGGCCGTCAATCCCCCGGCTTTGAAATATGATCTGACGTTGTATTCTTTGTAGCCTGATGGGTGTAGACGTGTGCACGTACCGTGCACGCATCGGCACGTTTTTTCTACGCCAGCGGTCTGGTTGTTGCCATGTTGAAAGTTTCAGTGAATGTTCGTGCCTTCTGCGCTTTCTGTGCCCTAGGGCCTCATTAGTACTTGCAACATGCCTTGCGTTGGTTCTGCTTTGTGCGGGCGACGTCGAAAGTAACCCTGGACCTAAGATTGAAGATGTACTCACACTCCTCAAGCAACAGCATCTTGAGACTACATCCGCACTCGACGAATTAAAACAAAATGTAGCAAACATAAATGCCAAAATTAGTTCAATTGAGCAGACAATCAGCACTTTCCCCCAGTTCACAGATAATGTTGGTGCTGTTAATGATTCGGTTCGACAAACCAAACTGAGCATCCAAAAAACTAGTGAAGAACTCGTCAACGTCGTTGACGATGTAAACAACAGAATGCGAAGAAATAACCTTATTGTGAAAGGCCTCCCTGAGGTCGAGAAGGAGGACTATAACGAATCTGAAAAAATCGTAAGGAACTTCTTCACCACCCACCTTAAGCTTAACATTGGCGAGATTGAACGTGCCCACCGTGTAGGCCAACCACGACCAAATTTCCAACGACCTATTATTATCAAATTCCTAAATTTCAAATCAAAAAGTGAAGCGTTGAGCAATGCCAGCAAGCTTAAAGACATCGATTCACCAAAAGTTTGGCTGGAGGAGGATTTTTCGCCGAGAATCCAGTTCGCGCGGAAAAAAGTGCGAGAGTTTGCTAAGACAAATCGCGAGGAAAATGAGCGCTTCCAAGTGCGTTTCAACAGCCTCCACTTTCGAGGCGCTATTTTTCGTTACGACGCGGCGACTGACAGTGTCCTCCAGGTTTCCACAAGTAAGGAACAGCCAGTCAAATGACAACACGTACGGGTTGCACATAAACCGGTTACTTCCAATGGACTATCTATTCTTGTGGCCAACTTCCAAAGCTTGCTTCCGAAAATCGACGCTCTAAAAACGTGTATTCACACCTGCTCAGCTGACATAGTCATTGGCACCGAAACGTGGCTTTCGGATAACATAGATAACAGTGAACTTGCTCTTCCAAGAAAATTTGTAATCTTCCGCAAAGACAGGGTTAACTCCCGCGGTGGAGGTGTCGTGATTGCATTAAAAGAAAATTATAAGCCAAAAATAATTACGATAGATTCTCCTCTTGAACTTGTCTGGGTGTCTGCCTGCTTCAATGGGATCAAATACATCTTTGGTGCCTGCTACCGCCCTCCTGACAGTCGATCAGAGTTTATCGATCACCTAACCACCTCGCTCGAGGAAGTTACAGCAAAATTTCCGAATTCCATAATTATCTTGGCCGGAGACTTTAATTACCCTGCCATAGACTGGTCGACATTGTCTATTAATGCTCAGAATAACCGCGTCCAATGTGTACAGTTTCTTCATTTGATGCAGCTTTTTCAGCTAACTCAGCTTGTACTTGAGCCAACACGCGGTGACCATACATTAGATCTAGTTCTAACAAACAATCCTGATAATGCCTCCGTTCATATACTAGAAGAAATCAGCGACCACAACATCATTCACTGCACGCTGCCACTACCGCGTCCCGATAAAACAACATTCGAGAAGTGTATATTTGATTACGCACGCGCTGACGAAGAAAAGATGAATGAAATGCTAGCGGCTTTCTGGCCAAACTTTCACCAAAGTTTTAACACCCGAACAACTAATGAAAATTGGAACTCTCTTCGCGATAAGCTCAAGGAAATAGAACGTGCATGCGTGCCAAAACTAATCATCAGAGCACAAGCGAGCGACCCCTGGTTTACGCATGAAGTTAAGGCAGTTTTAAACAAAAAGAAAAGGTGCTATAGAAAAGCAACACGGTCTGGGAAGCAGGAGGATTGGGTGCAGTACAAAGAAGTAGCAGGCTTACTGGAAGCCAAAATTTCGGAAGCCAAAAACAAGTATTTTAATTTTACTCTTTCCAGCATGCTTCAAACTAATCCCAAAAAGTTCTGGCGCACCATAAACCCTAAATGCGCAGCCAAAATTCCCTCTTTAGAAAGCAATATAGGTACCCCTTTAACAGATGTTGAATGTGCTGAACGTTTTAACTTATATTTTAGTGGAGTATTTACCACTGAACAGCCATTAGGAAATTCTATAACCACTGAGCAAATTCCGATAGCCTTCCCAGATGTTCCCGTCGTTGTCACCGAAAATGGTGTAGCTCGGGCGATTGACCGCCTGCCTCACAGCACAAGCCCGGGTCCTGATGGTATCAGTTCTAAATTGCTAAAATTTACGCGTCATCTTTCAGCCCCTATACTTACTCTAATCTTCCAACAGTCAATCGACACAGGATGCATACCTGAGGACTGGAAAATCGGCCATGTAGTCCCGATTTATAAATCTGGTGATAGCGCCCAACCCAGTAATTACCGTCCTATATCACTAACATCGATCTGCTGCAAGCTACTCGAGCACATTTTTTATCACCATATCATGGCTCACCTGAACAAAATAACCTTTTGTTTGAAAACCAGCATGGTTTTAGGCGTGAGCGATCATGCCAAACACAGCTCTTCGAGCTTTTGAATGACCTTCACCGCTCATTGCATTCTTCACGTTACGTCGATGCTATATTCATTGATTATTCTAAGGCCTTCGACCGTGTGCCCCATAAGCGATTACTGCTGAAGCTCTCCGCTCTTCAGCTGGACAGCCGCACAGCAGAGTGGATCGAAGGATTTTTAACTAACCGTTTTCAGTCAGTCAAACTCGATAATCATGTATCTAATCGCATGCCTGTAAAATCCGGTGTACCACAGGGTTCAGTTCTAGGCCCTCTACTCTTCTTAATATATGTAAATGACATTGCTCATAATTTAGCCTCAAACGTCCGCCTTTTCGCAGATGATTGCGTTATTTATAGAGAAATAACACATCCGGCTGATATAACTGCGCTCCAAACAGATTTAACAGGTTTGTCAGAGTGGTGTTGCACCTGGCAAATGGAGATTAACACAGATAAAACTAAGCATGTAACGTTTACTTCCTCTAACAATTTCACCCCAAATCAGTACACTATTTCGAATACCCGTATAGAGTCAGTGCTGTCATTTAAGTATCTGGGTATATTTCTTAGTTCGAACTTGACCTGGAACACTCATATAGAATACCTAACAGGTAAAGCTTTTAAAAAACTGGGCCTTCTAAAACGACGCTTACACCTTGCAAACTCCGAAACTAAACTGCACGCATACTGTTCTTTAATTCGTCCTTCGTTAGAGTACGCTTCTATTATATGGCACCCGCACCAGGAATATCTAACAGCCTTACTCGAGTCAGTACAGAACAAGGCTGCTCGGTTTATTCTTTCATCATATTCCCGCTATACCAGTGTTTCGGCAATAAAAGCGTCCCTCAAACTTCCGCCTCTCGCAATTCGAAGAAAATACTGTCGCTTATCATTTTTTCATGCTCTTTATCACAACGGTTTATTGCCTTCAAGCAGTCATGTTCATCCAGCAACTTACGTATCAGCACGCATCGATCATGCGCATAAAGTCAGGCCCATATTCGCGAAAACTAACAAATACCAAAATTCACCATTACCGCTTAGTATTGCCGAGTGGAATCTGTTGCCTGCCAGTGTGGCAAACCTAACCGAGCTGTCCTCGTTCCAGAGTGCTCTGTTAGCGTTTTTAGAAAATGAACATCCGTTATAGTTCTGTATCCATATTCTCTTGTACTATTCTCTTGTACTTTTCTCTCGTACGCCATTTATGTTTTGTACTGGCTTTTCACCCTGCAATCATTTGACACATGTGACTTGTATGCAATTTTTTGGTTGATGTGTAATCCCCCCCTATGTAATGCCTTTTCGGCCCTTAGGGTATCTCAATAAATAAATAAATAAATAAATAAATAAATATGAAGAACCCGAATTCAATAATGTGTGCAGCATTTTCCTTGATATAGCCAATATGGAAGATTCGCTATTTTAATTCTTTAGCCTAATTCAGTGGTTCTCAAATGGGGCTCCGCGGACCTCAGGGGGTCCGCGATAGCACTTCAGGGGTCCGCGAAGCTTCCCGCCAAACGTTTCACCCGCCATTTTTCTCTCGATTTTGCCAGCATTTGCTTGCAAAGCAAAAAGGTGGATCCACCGGATTAAATGTACATTTAGCTTCTCCTCGTGGCACATATTTTGACATCTGCATTTTGTCCAACACGCCAGCTATGAAAGACAAAGAAAAGAAACCCACAAAAGGCAGCATATAGGTGTCTAGAAGACTTACAGATTCAAATACAAATTGTTTGACATTATGGCACAGATCAACATACGCTCCATCGTGGGGTCCCCCATCACTATCGCAAGCCCAAAAGAGGTCCCCGGGGCAGTCATGGCTGAGAACCACTGGCCTAATTTAACATAATTTTTTTGTTTTGAACAATTCGCAATCTCATGCAAATTTTACAAGCCAGGCAAGGATAATGAGAACGCATTAGAAATGTTGACATCAATATTACCCGTCCTTTTCAGGGGCAATAGAAGAGATTATTTATTATCTCATCCCTAAATATCTCTATAAATATAGTTTGCATCATCGGCTTCAAAAATGTTTTCATTCACGGTGGTGGCTCACGGAAGACATTATTACTCACACGGAAAACAAAAACATTACAAAGAATTTTCAAGAACAAATAATTATCTACAGAATAGGAATCTACGGTGACTTAAACAAAGCCTTTATTTGTTAACCATAATATTCAACTGATTAAATTGCAATACTGCGGAAAAAATGGTGCACCTTTACCAATACTACTCAGTGGCGCAGAATCAATTTTCACCGGTAAAACAAAAGTGTTTCATGGGCAGTTATTCTGAAACTAATGTTGCGAAACTTATATCATTCACACATTCATAACAACAGTTTTAATAACACTGGCAAAAAATAGTAGCCGCCGTTGCATGAACTCGCCTCGCTTTTTGACCCCCTCGCTGACATTATACTGCGTCAAGCTGCGCCACACGCCGTTCTTTTCTGCTTCTTCTTATTTTTAATTTATAACAGAAATTCAATGTGATGCCACAATTTGGTGTCTCGTGTGCCCTGATGTTGTGTCCAAGTAGTTTCCGTAGCAAAAGCAAAAAAAGTCATGAAGGTGGCCCTAACGATTCGACAGTGCAGAAAAAGGGCCCGTCTCCACGCGAGGGGGACTCGAGTAAATGCGTCGCATAGGGGGTGGGTGTATTGCGTTAACGTTTAGTGTTTGGGGAGTTGGTGGTAGTGAATGTGTTGTATCAGCAGCTTCTTGACATAGTTTGAATGAGTCAAGGATATAATGCGCGTTCGTAGCCTTTCATTCTGTGTCGGTTTTGTGGCGCAGTGGGAAGAGCACCATGGACCTCGCGTTCCGCCCACAGGTAGTGAATGCGTTGTATCAGCAGCTTCTTGACGTAGTTTGAATGAGTCAAGGATATGAGGCGCGTTCGCAGCCCTCCATTCTGTGTCGGCTTTGTGGCGCAGGGGGTAGAGCAACGTGTACCTTGCGTTCCGTCCACAGGGTCGTGGGATCGAAACCAGGCGCCGGTAAGTATTATTTTTTTATATAGTGTAGGGGGTGGGGTGCGGACCTGTTGTTGAGAGCGCGGAGGGTAGCGTGATGCGGGAGAGGAGGAGTGGGGGAGAGGGCGCACCTGGAACGGCTGTTGCGGACGCCGAGGCACGCCGACAATGCCGGGTGACATCGTGAGTTAAAGAAATTCTCTGCATTTAAAAGCAGAGTGGACTGCCCGTCTTTTCCGGGCTGTGGAGCATCACATGTTATTCCACACTCGGCACTGATTGTTTTCCATGACTGGCAGGATGAATGGTTTACTCCGCGGGATGTCACACCGATGCTAAAGTGGACCACGTTAGCGAGCGCTAGAACCCGAGGCCAAGTGCAAAGATAATACCCGCCCTACGAACCCAAAAAAAGTGCTGCGCGCCCGTTATGTGTTGACAGTTGTGTAGGATAGACGGGGATTTAATAACGCCAGGGACAGATGTTCCATTCTGACCCATGGATGCTTTTTTCAATTAGCTTCACAGGCTACTTTTTTCCACCGCTGCCAACCCCGTACCCCGCAGGTCTTTCAGGGTGGCCGAGGAAATAGGCTGCCGCAGCTGCAGAAAGTGCTTGGGCCGTGTGGGGCAGCACAAGCCCCGCCTTGCACGGGGCACCTTGAGTAATCTTGGTGACGGTATTGGCGACACCGCGGACTTCGATCCCCCCCACGCATGCTGTATGATGCAATGGCTAGGAGTTTTAAGGCGAAGGGCAGAAACCACAAATGGTGGCCGTCAAATCCCAGGTCAAGCTCCGGCAGATGGGCTCCCTGTCTGTTTACCAGGCAGTGAACTCCGGTGCCTGTCAGGGTATAAGGGTAACCCGAGCGAAGAAAGTGCCACCGTTTCATGCTTTTATACTATGCTATATAGTTTTGTCTAACTACCCTCCCCCTGCCCTCACCCTCAAACGTGATCGGTCCCTGAAAAGGGGCCGTACCGAAGTATCTTTTCCCCCTCTGCCATTATTAACCTTTCCTGAACCGGACATTTACTCTCGATTTCCTGTCATGGACTCCTTCAGTCCAGCCCACCCTCTTTCATCACAGTCAGTCTTCTTCATCACAAAATATCTTGAGGGCATCAATAGAAAATCGTATAAGGCCAAACAACAAAGGACTGGTCAAGTCCTCATCGAGGTAAACGATAAGCAGCAGTTTACAAAGCTTCTAGCTCAAACTAGGCTGGCTGATCTGGACATCAGGGTCTTACCCCATCGCCGCCTCAACAGCTCGCAGGTGAGATCTCCGAGCTAGATCTGCTAAACAAAACGGATGCGGATCTCTTTTCGGGCTTGAAGGATCGGGGCGTCACTTCCCTGAGACGCATGACCATCCGCAGAGACGACAAGGAGATTCCCACCAAGCACATCATCTTGACTTTTGACCGTGCAGTACTCCCACAGCTTATAAATGCAGGCTTCTTCCGGTGGTCCATCCGTGCCTACATCCCGAACCCACGGCACTCTTTTAAGTGCCTGCGGTAAAGGCCCGGTACAAACTCCTGCCGCGGCAAAACAACCTTTGCAAGTGCGTCGCACAGGACCACCCCACTGACAATTGCAACTCTGTTACCCTCACTTGCGCTACCGCAGAGGCCCGAAGTGGGTCCAAGACAACGGGGCCCGGCCCGTCGAGCACCCCTATGATATCCAAGGAGGAGATGGAGGTCGGGCCGTTCCTGCCTGCAATGCAGCGAAAAGATCGCCCTTCAACGTCCAAGCCTACGGAAACGCCCATAAAGCCCAATCCCAGCGTGACCGCGCCGAAAGACAACATAACGGTTATTCGTGAATGTAAATACCCGGAACAGAAAACATTATTCAATGGAAATGTAGAGGCCTTATCAACAATCAAATGATGTGTACTAGATACTTCATTCACATACTCCAAGTCTAATGTGTCTTCAGGAAACACACCTAAACAGTAAACATACTAACTTCTTGAATAGCTCTTTGGTATCTCGAAAATACAGGCACACCTGCACTTGTCGTTCAGGTGAAGTGGCCATAGTAGCCCGAAGATCCTTAGCGTGTAACACCATCCACCTAAACACCATGATGGAAGCTGTCGCGATTCCAACAATCATTTATAATAGGTCAATAACGGTATTAGTTAATAACGGTATTAGTTAATTTGTTAATAATTTAATACGTTAATACTCTACATTCCTCCGGATTACCAACTATCAAACACTGATTTTGTGGGAGTGATAGATCAACTACCTGAACCGTACTTTTTCTTAATAAGCGACCTCAATGAACATAATTCACTCTAGGGGTCTTCCCGCACAAATGCCCGAGGTTGACTAATTGAAAAATTCCTAGCATCATCGGGAGCATGGCTTTTTAACAAAAAACAAAGTTACATATTATAACAGCACAAAACAGTTATTCACATCTTGACTTAGCTCTTGGCTCTGCAGTTCTTTTTACATTTCTTGAGTGGTATGTAGACAGAAACTTTTATAGTAGTGACCACTTCCCCACCAAAGAAATACACAGGCAAAGCCACAAACACTTCACCTTCTCATAAAAGGTTTATTAAGGGAAGAGCAAAGTGGAGTGCAATCACAGACCCAGGCGGCACAGAAAGTGTGCCCCAAGACCGGCCCGTCTATGGCCGCTTTCTGGCATGTCCGGCCAGCATCCAGGTTCTGGCAGCCACTGATCATGCGTTGAACGGCCAACATTCGGCAACCAGCGTTTCGGTATTTTTCCGTCCGCCCGTGTCCAGACGCACAACGGCAGCTAACCGGCTGCCAGATATTCAGTTCTCTTACGGCTGCCGATGTTGAGAAAGAGAACGGCCGAAGTACGGCCTTAGGGCATCTGTTTTTTCTCCGGGAAGCGGTAATAGGCCGAAGCACGGCAAGCGACCGGCCACAGAATATGCGTATTCTTGCGGCAGTTGCTGTTCGAAAGGAGACCAGCCGGAGCGCGGCTGCCGTGCATTCGTTGTTTTAACGGTGAACCGCGCGTCCGGCAGTAGAATATTCGTTTTCTTCGGGCAACCAGTGTTACGAAGGATACCGGCCGACGTACGGCCCCAGAATATACGTTTTTCATTCGGTTAGCTGTCCTCGGCCGAATTACGGCAAGCGAATGGCCACAGAATATTCGGCAACCAGTGGTATCTGGTTACACGTCATTTTTTCGGCAAACTGCGTACAGCCGAACAACGGCACACGCCTGGGCGCCGAGAATTCATGCACAGACGTGTTTGGTAGGAGATCGACCGGTTTTTTCCTGGGGGGAGAAAAAGCCGTTAGGGAGCCGAACGACGGGGACGCGTTTTTAACCGCTCAGTGTTTCTACGTTTTAAATGAACGAAAATCGTTTGTCAAACAGTAATGAGAGTTCTCGGTGAACGGGCACGGTGCAAGGACTCACTGGACATTAGCAGGGAACCTTTTAGGCCATCGTAATGTCATTTATTGCCACAACAAGACTGTGCCACAACGACGGGTGAGCTAAGCCTCGCCAGTCATCGCCGCTACCACGCCTCTGCCGCCGGCTTCGTCGACGCATCAGCTCGAGGCTATTCGCCCCCTCAAGAAATGGAGAGCATTGGAGACATCGACCCGGCAGAGATGTCCGATCCGAGAGGGAGATAGCTCACCAAATTAACTGGCCTTCAAGGGCGTCGAGCAAGCGGCCACCACGCAGGAGCTAAACCACCGACATGTCAAGGATTCCCCACCAAAGAAAGGCAAGTGCGAGCAAGAGCGCAAGTTATTCTGCTTACAATTAAACTGCGACAAGCAATGCTGCACTACGTTGTTGGTGATAAACGTAGAAGAGACTCGCTCGTGCATTGGTAGGATCAACTTCATTCCCTGCACTATGTTACTTCATGAGATTTTACGACTGCCTATTTAGAAAAAAAAATATTTTAAATTTGTGATAACAACAGAGCCTTGTCACTGACGAAGCCTAGCTGTTAATTTATTCCGATGTTTGAAGGTGAGCTTAGCTACTCCTGGGATATGACTCATTTGGTTAAACATAATCCCCAGCATCCTAGCAAACTCGGAGTTTGTCAGGATTTTCTTTCTCAACGCAGATTGTTGAGTTCACGCACGATTTGGCTCTTGCAATAGATAAGCTTTAAGTGGTTGACTGTATTTTCTTGGACTGCAAAAAAGTAAATGATGGCGTTCCATATCACCTTTTGCGTAGTACGTTTCATCCTATGAACTGAATGAATTGGTTTTTGTATTGTTATTACTATTGGCCCTATAGCTTTGTTCAAAAGTACTGTGTAGTTTACCGGACTATAGCGAATGAACTTGATTCCGTATACCTGCAGCTTTATTCGAATTTAATACCATCCTCGTGTGCTGATTGAGAAAAGTTTTGGGATGTTAAACAGTGGGTTAACGGCGTTAACGGCACCTTTACAAGATAACCTTCCTTCAAATTGAATACGTATACCGTAAAGTATGCTGCTGTGACAACGGCCGAGGAATATAAATACCTAGGAGTTTATTTAGGGAGTGGTTAGAGGTTAAATAGGCAGGTTCACACCATAAAAGTTACGGCTGCATATGTTTTTGGCTTTCTGAGACGATATTTCAGTGAACCTCCATCTAACTGAAAAGAACAACCATATTTCACTCATGTGCGTTCAATCTTGCAGTACGCATGTGCTTTCGTGGATCCCTACACCAAAGAGCTGGTTGATATGCTCGAAAACATACAGAATATGTGAGTGCGATTCGTATTAGGTAATTGTCACGCCCAACTTAGCATGAGAGAAAGTAAAAGTAAACTGAAATGGCAGGACGTGAAAGATCACAGACGATAACAACCACAGGTTGAACTTTTTTCTTAATATCTACCTTCGAAAAACTGGAGTAGAAGGGGAGAAGTATGTCCAAGCGCCATTCTACATATATCGCAAAGTGGGACAGCTAGCTTAAGCAAATTATTAACTTCCTTTAAGGTGACGCCTTGCGCGATTCATTTTATTTTATATACAATACTGCAGTGTAATTATCTTGCACGTATGATTGCATTAACTGTTTATATTGACAATTTTCAGCGCGCTTTGTAGAATTATTCTGTTATTTTGTCTCATATTTAATGCTTAGTGTTATGTCTCTCCCTTCTGTAATGCATGCGAAGGCAAGGAGGCATCAAATAATAATAAATAAAAACAATGCATAAATAAATGAATAAAAAATAAAACAAATAAATAAATAAATAAACTTCCAGAGGCGCAAGGTTTGCCTCCGACGGGTTGAGAACCCTACGCATTCAACATTGACCAATGAAATACTTATTGCCCTATTCGTTGCAGTATGCAAGGTTTCCTGTATGCCTGCTACCATTGCTATGTTATTGGTTTGAAACACATTATGTAACTCTAATTTTACGCCTTTCCTTGCGTGAACACAGAGGGATACAACTGCAGCCACCTGAATCAGGGCGTCATTCGGCAACGCGTCTAGAATTTTTTGAACGTAGTATGACATTGGAAGAAAATTAAGTTTTTTGGACTAATAAGTGGTGTGGACGTATACTCATAAAAACAACATTAAAATAGATTGAAAATGCAAGTACCTGTTCCCTCCTTCTTATGATCAGCCCTGCGCAAGATCATCAGAAAAGTTGATCAAGTAGAAAATGTCTTTGCAAGAAAAATGGCAAAAACTGAACATACTTTGTTGTGAAAGAGTTATATTAAATGCTCCTGAGTGTTTTGTTGAGAACCAAAACGCTTCGTAACGGCATTCACGCCGGTTTATATACATCAAAATTGGTCAGCAATTTGTATAGAAATAGTTTATGTAGTCATAGCATGAAAGTGTTCCGGAATATTGCCCTTAAAGAAATTGGCTAAAAGCAGCGCAATTTATCCCTCTGAATATCAAGCCACAAAAGTATGCGCCCTCCGTCGCCCCCCCCCCCCCTCCTCTTTCCCCGTTTATTACAGGTAAGCCGCCCCACAGAGGATATCAGGACCTGGACAATACATCTATTCAAGCTCTACAAAGAACTGAATATTTTCTGTGTTCGGTAGTAAAAGAGGTACAGCAATTAAAGGAACGACAATTTGTGAGCACTGTTTAATAAATGAATTTTGCTGTCAACTGACGCGGGTAATTAAGCAAGGCTGTGCTGAAAGCTTGACGGCTGGTGGTTGCGCGCGAGCTCACTTTGATGTGGCTGCATTGGACCAAAATTGCTGCGTTTGTGCTGCTTCTGCACTGCGCGAATGAGTCATCTGCTTGCGCGACATGCAGTGACCGGCCTCAGTACAGTTAACGTACTGTTGCTGAACTCCAATGCCCGTACCACGGCCGTATTTCCGGTAGCTTTAGTCCGGCTGGAGTCCGACGACCGAATCTCGGCTGTCCTCCGGCGGCCGTACTTCGGCCGTACACGGGTGGCTTTGGAATGGCCGGAGCCCTACGGCTGGAATCTGGCCGTATGACCGTAAGCCGGTCGACTGGCCGACGGACACTGGCCATTGGACAGCCATGGGAGCACGGCCGTATACGGCCAAAGGGCCCACATTTGGACATGGGCCGAACATGGCTGCCGGAAAACGGCCGCACAGAAAATCACCGGCCAAAGAACACCGGCCTGTTTTAGGCCGAACCGTCCTGTGCTGCCTGGGGAAACATATAAACTACACTACACATCCATAAAACACCTACGCGTAGAAGAGGTGACCTAACTGCTCACGGCGCACATCCTCGAAGTCGCCGACAAGTCTATTCCCAAGGCCTTCGTTGCCCCGCGCAAGCCAAGGAGTCCCTGGTGGTACGAGGACTGGAGGCCAGCGTAGAGTGGCCCAGTACAAGGCGTGGGGTGTCCTCCGCCGGTACCCTCCGTCCGATAACCTTGTATTGTTCAAACGGGCAAAAGCACTTTGAAAACGCGCGCACCAGGAGTCAAAAAGGAAGAGTTTGCTTGCCTTCCTAACATCCATAAACTCATACACAGACACATGCAAATTATGGGCACGTATACGTAAGGTCTAGGGACAAAAGACACACAGCCTTTACTGGTGAGCAGAACAGGAGACGCACTGAAAGACCAGGCTAAGACACTTGCACAGCACTTCCAACACGTGTCCAGCTCTGAGCACTGCGCAAACACTTTCATGAAATACAAAACACCGAGTGAAAAAAGTGCTTGTGGGATAATATTTCAAACACCCCTAATAACTCCCTGTTTACACTTCATGAGCTGAACTCTGCTGTCAGTACTTGTGAGCCTTCAGCTCCAGGTGGAGGCAACATTACGTACACTATCATACAACACTTACACACAAACACACTCGAAACACTTTCGCCCCTCTACAACAAAATGTGGCTTTCGGGGTACCTTCGAGGGTTTTGGAGGGAAGCCATCGTAGTGGCTTTTCCAAAGAAGGTAAATGATCCGTCTTCCCCTGCTAGTTATGGTCCTATCGTCCTAACAAGCTGCCTGTGCAAGCTGCTAGAGAAGGTGATCAATAGGAGACTCGTGTGCTTTCTAGAGTACAATGGTCTTCTCGAGAGCTGCAAGGGAGGCTTCCGGGCGGGGCGATGCACAAATGGTCAACTGCTTTCATTAGAGGCCTGAATTAAGAATGCATACATACATAAGCAATACTGCATGACATTCTTTTTGATATTGGAAAGGCACGTAATACGGCATGGCGCTACGGCATTCTTAGAGACTTAAATTCTTTCGTTATTTCAGGTAACGTGCTGAACACCTTTTCTAGTTACATGTCTACACAAACATTCCGTGTCAGAGTTGGGTCGGCACTATCAAATGTTCACGTGCACGAGAATGCGTGCCTCAAGGTGGCTTTTTGAGCATCACATTGTTTATCGTTATGATGAACTCGCTCCAAACGGCACTGCCGCCGTCTATTTCTTGCCTGGTTTATGTAGATGACGTTCAAATATCTTTCATTTCATGTAACATTTCAATATATGTACGTCAGGTCCAGCTTGGAGTAAACAAACCTTCTCGCTGGGCCGACGAAAACGGTTTCAGACTTTAACCTGTTAAAAACACATATGTTATATTCTCACAAAGGCGCGCCATCCTGCATGATCCCCGCATAAATTTCAATGGTTATTGGATTCCAGTAAAAAAGGAACAAAAGTTTTCGGGTGTGGTGTTTGACTCAAAACGAACATTCATCCCTCACATAAAATGACTCTAACAAAAATGCCTAAAAACCATGAATATTCTGAAAGTCCTATCTCACCAACAATATGGTGCAGACAAAGAACTCCTGCTTCACCTTTATGCCGCATTGATAGAGTCACGGTTGGACTACGGAAGTGTTGTGTGTGGGTCAGCCACGAAAACAGCACTTAAAATGGTGGACCCAATGCTTCACTTGGAGCTTCGCCTGTCTTGTGGTGCATTCCGTCTAGTGCTGTCCACAGTCTTCATGCAGGGTGCGGCAAATGGTGCTTATCGTACCAGCGAACTTATGTTGACCTTGTATATGCCTCTAAAATTTCATCAGTGAATAACCATACCTTTAAAGCTTTTTTTAATGATACATACACAACTCAACTATTTTTAAACCGCTCATTTATTTCTGTTCCCTTGTCGCAGAGAGTGTAATACGAGAGAACTATTCATGAGGTTTCCTTTTTGGATACGTTCAAATCATCTGACAATGATATTGTAGCACCATGGTATCTCTGTCCTTGGTCGTGTGTCTTGTTTTCTTACAATACGATAAGAACAGGACACAAGGAAGTCAGATTTTGAAGCATTTCATCTATCTGTAGGATAAATACAGAGCTACAGAGTTTTTCAATAATGCGTTTAAAACGTTCACTGCGGTGCCTTTGCTGCGCATGAACTCAATTTTAAAGCACGTTGAAGCGTGAATGTACATACAAGTATTTTGCGGCAGAAGCATATCAAATATTTGTGGTTGTAAGTCACATAGTTGAAAATCTTGCTCCTAAATCCACATCTATGCAGATTCGCTGATCGTCGTCCATGAATTGTCATCCGGAAATGCACCCGGAAAAACGCTGTCATTAATCTTGCCTTCAAAGCAATTATGCTAGCTTATTCTTCAAACATCGGGGTGACATTGTGTTGGGTGCCAGGCCACTCTGGCATTGGGAGAAATGAGCTGGCGGATTAAATGGCCGCCAGTGCTGCACTCCGGAAAACAGTAAACGTAACGACAATAACGTATGCAGACCTCAAGCCACACATAAAAAACTTGGCAAGCAGACTGGAGCGAACAGACCGACAACTACACGTAATAAAACCTCACTTGGTACAATACACACTTGACTCACACAAGAGGCACATTGAAGTTACATTAGCAAGGTTACGGATATGCCAT
This sequence comes from Haemaphysalis longicornis, assembly GCA_013339765.2. Lineage (NCBI taxonomy): Eukaryota > Metazoa > Arthropoda > Arachnida > Ixodida > Ixodidae > Haemaphysalis > Haemaphysalis longicornis. The sequence continues at coordinate 116,611,474 of CM023452.1, read as the reverse complement.
ACACATGTAACGCATTCGCACCTGCTCGCGGGATCTCCAAAACCCCGGCGTAGCAGGTGTGGGGAGGGCCTATCCGTCAAACACATCCTCATTCAATGCAAGGCACTCGACATTACACGACGCAAACACTTCAGACAACTCTGCGGACAACATATTCCATTACATTCGTCATACTTTTTAGAAGACGATGCCCTGTACACCAGCCGTACTCATAAGAAGCTGTACTGTAAGAACTCAAATGTGATTTCACTTACGACTTCTAGCAAGCAGCCATTTTGGTTTTCCGCATAGTGGGTACGTTCGCCCGAAATAGGAAGTACTTCATTTTTGGCACTGATTTTCCTTGCCTATGAAAGGGCTACTAGCGGTGTCGTGAGAGGAGTTTTTACAGCTGTAACCGACTCCATGGCTCTACACTTATCGCTGGTGTCAAGTAGTCGGAAACAAAGCTGTGGCCATAAATGGTTTAGTGAGTTGTCATAGATTATAGAAGGGGAGATGTTCGGCTGAGGGAAATAGCTCCCCTCTCCTTGTGCCACAAAAAATGTTTTTATAGCAATTCCAATTAGACCATTTATCACACACAAAGACAGATTTTTTACGAACTCCGAATTGAATGGTAGAATTAGGTAGATTTAAAAATTGCTGTTGGGGCGAAGACAGCAAAATTGTACATCGTCTACGTTTGGACGGAAATATACCTAAGGACTTATGTTCGTCTGGATGATTTATGTAAGAGGAATTAAGGTTATTAACCGTGCGAAAGTTCTGTAGGGGTGACATTTATTTTGTTGAGCTCTCTGACTCCCTCCAGGAATCAAAGAGTTTGGGTAGTACCAGTATATTTCTAGTAATAAGAGACTCTTCCATATATTTTGTAATAATATACCTACATTTGTGCACAGACGAACCGACAACCAGTGGAATAATAGGGTAATAGAGTGTATACTGAGGGTTGAGTTGGAAGGGCAGGCTATGAATACAATGAACGGATGAAATAAAGAAATCTGGGCTCAAACTGTGGCCTCAAACAGCACAGCATAGGAGCAGTTGGAGGAAAACGACACAGGCCTTTTTCCTCACGAGGACCCGAGTAGGCTGACAATGATGATTTGTGTAAAGGAGTTTCCTTCGGTTGCGGTAGAACCCTGCAACGAAAATAGTATTAAAAGCAGTGATGAAAACCGCATTTGCCTTGTTATATAGACAGCGTGCGGTATGTAATAGTTTAAACTGCCAGGGCAGCAATGCGTACTACTAAATATAGGTGGACAATTTTAAGCAGTTCCTGTAACGGGCTTTCAATAGAAGCATTTCTTTCGGAATTTGCAGGTGTGTAGATCATATTCCACTTACAGGAATTCTTGAAAGATGTGCGTTAGCGGAAATTTTATATTCACAACATAAAAAACTCCGCAATTTTCACCTTTTTGAGATCCTGTAAAAGGTTGCGCTGGTCAATAAATCCGTGTTGCATATAATAATTCCAAATATCAAATCCCATACTTTCTTCGGACTACCATTTAGTAAGCTTGCCTTTTCTCTTTCGCTTTCACGTACAGGAAAGCGCAACACTCTGAAGATACAATCTATTTACTGCAATCGTGACTGTTTAAACCTATATAACGGTTAGTGCAGTGAACATGCGCACAATGCAATCGCACGACTACCGACAACACGTAAAACAAGTAATTCACTATGCCAGTATAGTCCATCCTAATTCAAAGTGTGTAGTATTAGGCTGACATGGTTTTAGCAGGAAGTTCTACGCCAAAAAAATATTTGATAAACTTCGGTGCCGGAGAGTTCAGTTACAAGCACACTTTTCTACATGATCTGCAAAAGTGTCCCTCCGTTTAACGTATTCTTTAAATTTTTGAAAAAATACATAAGAGCATAGTAGTTAATTTAAGGTGCTGTACTAGTAAACATGTTTGTAGTGTATTTAGAATTTACTGCACACAGCTTCTTAGCAACTTGGAGTTTAAAACATTTTTACCAAAGTGTCAGTTTTCTTCCATACAATACTACAAACTTTCAACCTAGCAAAAGGGCCATAAAATATTTTGCTTAAACAAAATACTTGCGGGCGTAATTTCATTCTGAGATTATTCTTTCGATACGGTTGCAACTACAGAAGGTGCTTGAACAAAAAAACTTACGGGTGTAATTTTATTCTGAGGTTATCATTGCACGACGTTTGCCACCAACGCGGCACATTTCCCGTTTGTTTCGTACAAACGTTTTTTGTATAATGAAATTGGCCAGGGAGACCCCTAAATAATAACGTTACAACCCCAAACCTAATTGCGGCGACAGTACAGAAAAATATTCGTACTTGTAAAGTGTGCCGATGCAGTCAAGATGGCTCATTCTTTGTTTTTGGTAAAATGCGGTGATCAAAGCGGGATTCCACGCCCCTTGCGTGTTCTGGAAATTGCCTCATCCGGTTATTTTTTGAATTATTGACTTCAGACGAAAAGGGATGTAAGTGGTTGCGGCTTCGGAGCGGTAGTAGTAAAGGGCTTTAGCACATATACCGTACCCGTTTAGAGAGAGAGAGAGAAAAGACTTTATTGGAACACATCCTGCGTGTTAGGAGCCGGCTCGACCGCGCAGGGCTCGTAGCCGCTCCCTAGTCTAACTTATAGATTTAGCTTAGCAATAAGGCACACATGGAACTACAGCTGTGTTGGCTACGGCGGATATTGAGGAACCTTGCTTTGAATAATATTTGTAGGGTGGTTATGAGCTTAAACTCTTCACTCAGTTTGCTATTTTAGAGTGGCCAGAAAATATTTGTTGGCTTAGCTATTTCATTTTACATTTACCACTGTGTTCAGGGCCTCCCTACTATTTCGTTTAGGATTTGACGTGATTTCTTGCTTGCCTTAAAACATATTTCTTTGCGAATAATATTGTGTTTGTGTGTTGCTGTTAGCGTGTGTGCGCGCGTGTGTGCGTGTGTGTGTGTGTGTGTGTGTTAGAAGACGTTTCGGGCAATGTAATTTACGTGGTTATATATTGTATCTTTGCAACACTGCCTGCAGTAACCGTATGTAAATAAACGATAAATAATCTCCTCTCTGCCTTCTCAACACGGCTTGCCGCTTTTGCAAGATCTTCTCTGAGACTCTATTTTTATTGCATATCCCAAGAACACTCTGCTTTGCGTGTTCAGAATATAGTTTGGCGTGACTGTACAGGTGTTCTTTAGAGTTTAAATTTATTCCTGTGCTCTTCTTTCGTTAAATTTGCTATCGCTTTTTTTGTCTTAATGCAAGTAAAGATCGGGCAGCTGGCCTATTTATTAGTACAGCCCGTAACAATGTATCATTCGTTGGGTATGGCATGTTTACCTGTATTGCGTTTCTTTCACGCCAGCCCAGCTGCAATGGAAACGAGGGGATTGCGGTGAAACCTCGGAAGCTTCTTTTTGTTAGCCGCGCGTTTGTGTACACCCGGCGAGTAGGCCCGGATAGGGCTTCTACAAACACGGCGAAATAGTAAAACTGGATGTTAGCTTTTGAATGAGGATTAACTTTCGTTCCTTTGGGAAACCGGAGGAAGGGGGACCATTGACGTTTTAACGACCGCGTTTACCTCTATGGTAACGTTCGCATCACACGACGGGTGAAGGTCATTTAAGGGGTCAGAGGTATGGAGAGGCACAAGAGGTTTGGTCTACCACGGTTACACTGACCAAAGGTACTGGGCGAAATGTTAATTCGTTTCGCATTTAACACAACCGACTCTGTTGCTGGCGTACATCAATGGGCAGGTGACGAGGTTTGCTACGCGGTCTACGCGTTTACAACACCAGTATATTTTGGTTGCGTAGAGCACAATAATAAGTGTTCGCGCTATGAAAATAGTTTAAGCCGAGCTGCCAGGCAGCCAGTTGCCGCTCGCATATTCGCTTTTAGTTGGGTGGTTTTCATATGTGTTGTATCTCTGCGTGCCAGAACACCTAGGGACACGGGATTTTTTTGTACTCAACTAAGGTTGTCACTTTATGAAAGCTGTGGCGTAGTGTTGGTTATCAATACGCCTTACTGACTCTAAAATTGTGACGTCCTGTTTCTGGTCGCGTTTTTGTTGGGGGGGGGGCGTCTGACTCGATATTGGCGTTGCCCGACATCTTTTGTGCTATCATGAGCCTTGAGAGTTGTAAATACTTGGTGTAAATAAAGTGTACATTTTGTACATCTTGCTTTTGCGTGGAGTAGACCGTCGTCTTCTCCGTGCCGTCGGTTTGTTAGCCACCGAGTCGTCATTTCAAGTGATCATCATTTGGATATTCCGCGATAAATTCTCTAGAGGGTCGTATCCTCTCGTCATTTAACATTACCTTTGTATATTTACTTTCACTCTGAGTACCTACAATCCTTCTGCATCAACACAAATATAAAAGTTAGTTTACAATGGTATATTTCCATAACTAAAGGCAGTTTAGATACATGTCCGTGCGAATCCTTCCAACTAAGCCTCCCGGACTATCATAGCTTTCGTGTCTGACCAGGAATTCATCCCAAAAGGGAATAAACATTAAAAACAGAGTGCCTGGAATGTGTGAACTTTGGTCGCGGCCAGCTGCCCATAAACTGACGAATTTACGGCCTCCGCCGCCAAAGATCGGGGCGTTCGTTCTCGGAGAAAAGCTCCGCCCTCCGGCCCCCCATTGGAGCGGGAGCCGGGTGGCCCGCGTAAAACCCCGGTAGTGCGGAAGCGGCAAAAAAAATCGTGACGTGTTTGGATTTTTTTATTTACAATTGCGCGTGGTCCTCTGCTGGCTGCTCGGTTGCGTTTTGCACACTTCAAAAATTTATTTTAAATATGTTCTAGGGTGTATTCGCCGCTAATTTTTTGCAGATGATGTATATGTGTCCCACCAATCTATCTCCGCGTTATCTCGCCTTCAAAATTTTGTGTCAGTGCCCCTTTAAGCCGAGCTCCGGAGCCCGTTGCCGCTCGCATATTCGCTTTTAGTTTGGGGGGTTTTATATGTGTTGTATCTCTGCGTGCCAGAACACCCAGGGACACGGGGTTTTTTTTTACTCAACTAAGTTGTCACTTTATGAAAGCTGTGGGGTAGTGTTTGGGTTTTCAATACGCCTTACTGACTCTAAAATTGTGACGTCCTGTTTCTGGTCGCGTTTTTTTGGGGGGGGGGGAGGGGGGGGGGGTCTGACTCGAAATTGGCGTTCCCCACTCTTTTATGCTATCATGAGCCTTGAGAGTTGTAAATACTTGGTGTAAATAAAGTGTACTTTTGTACATCTTGCTTTTGCGTGGAGTAGACCGTCGTTTTCCGTGCCGTCGGTTTGTTAGCCACCGAGTCGTCATTTCAAGTGATCATCATTTGGATATTCCGCGATAAATTCTCTAGAGGGTCGTATCCTCTCGTCATTTAACATTACCTTTGTATATTTACTTTCACTCTGAGTACCTACAATCCTTCTGCATCAACACAAATATAAAAGTTAGTTTACAATGGTATATTTCCATAACTAAAGGCAGTTTAGATACATGTCCGTGCGAATCCTTCCAACTAAGCCTCCCGGACAATAATCATAAGCACTCGTTCTGACCAGGAAATAACGTTCTAACAAAGGAAATGATAACGCTTTCAAACAACTTTTTTAGTATGGGGTGACTCAGACGGGCTATCAGAGGAAAGGACATCGATGACATTAACACCGAATACACGCTGTTCGACGTGAATGTCAAAAACGTGTGAAAACAGCAAAGCCCATAATGCATAGTTTAGAGAAATATTTTGTGAGCCATTTCTCCAGTCCAGTAATTTTTGTGATGCAAGCCTGTCGTTTCGCACTGTATATTGTCACTGGGGGGGAAATCTTACTGCCGGCCTGCACGTCCCCCCCCCCCCGCCGGCGGACTGGGCTGTGTCGGTCGGTTTCGGCTGTCCTGATTTGGTCCGTCGCAATGGCAGGAGTCAGTGGTGTGCCAGGCCCACTGTATTGAATATTCAACGCCCATGGGAGCTTGAGCAACTCCCAGGCACTCTGAGGGCAAGTGCCTTCCAAGAACACCGATGCGTGATGCGGACGCAGGCCCGGACAGCCTGGGTGGCTACCGAGGTTGGTGCTTGGAATGGTAATTCGAACAAAATTTGCGGTCACAAATTTCTGTCGATCAAATATGATTCTTTTTGGCCGGGGGCGGTAACGCGCCCCTGTAATCCAGTGTGGTGGAGGCCGGGGGGTCAATGTTGCGAAGTGCAACTGCACCAAGCGGTACAGTTTGTGTTATAGTGGCGCACGGTTGCTGAAGCAATTGAGCGCTACTATGAGGCCGGGGGAGTGGCGAGCCCCTGTAACCGCAGCTAGGAAGGGGCCTATAAACACGAACCGATCTGCTCGCCGAGGGAGGTGACGAGCCCTTGTAACCCAAGTCATAGGGGTACATGCGGTACAGTTCGTTTTATCGTGCCATGCTGAAGCATGGGTACACACAATGAGGCCGGGGGTGTAGCGAACCTCTGTAACCGGAGCATGGAAGGGGCCTTTAATGCGAACTGGTCTGCTGACCGAGGGAACTTGATGAGCCCTTGTAACCTTCAGTCTTGGGGGCGAGTGTGCAGAGCCACAGGGAGTTCCTCAGAGGATCCCTTGTATCCCGAAAGATGGTATTTGTGGAGCAACTATGACTCTCTTGGCTAGGGGAAGTAGCGAGCCCCTGTAATCCAGTGTGGGAGGAGGCCAAAGGCTGGGGGTGGTAACGCGCCCCTGTAATCCAGCGTGAGAGGAAGCCAGCGGGTCAATGTTGCAACGTAATCACTGCGCTCAAGCGGTACAGTTCGCACGTAGTGTTGGCGTACCATTGCTGAAGCAATGGGTAGACCACTACCGAGCCGGGGGCGTGCACACCCCTGTAACCATAGCTTGGGGCTCGTTCTGTTGAACTTGCGAACTGGTCTGCAGGCCGGGGGTTGTGACAAACCCTTGTAACCTAATGTCATAGGGGCCAGAGCGTGGAAGTACGGTAATTCCACGAGACCTCCTCGAGGAATCGGGGAGGCCGCACAATCCCTGCCCTGGGAGCGTGCAAAACGGCCGCCACTGCGGAGGTTCCTGGTACAACTGGAATCAGGTCCTACGCGGAGGTCGGGCGGTCGGGTGTCAACCCGGCACTTGGTGATGCGATTGAAGCAGGAAAGCGGATCGAGATCGATCAACTATGACTTTCTTTGGCTGGGGGAAAATGGCGAACCCCTGTAATCCAGCGTGGGAGGAGGCCGGGGAGTCAAGTTGCGAAAGTAGCAAGTGCCGCAAGCGTACAGTCGTTGCTTTGGGAATACCGATTAAATTCGGGAAACCTTCGGGCCGGGGGACTGGCGACCCTTGTAACCGCAAGCTTTGGCGGGGCCAGCGACCTGATCGCTATAAGTCGGGGGGAGTGACATACCCCTGTAACCAAATGTCATGGGGCCAGATGTTGTACAGTCCGTATGAGGCCGGGGGGGGGGTCGCGCCCCCCTGTAACCTTGCTGTGATGGGCCTATAGATTGATCTTCTCTGGCTGCCACGGGACGTGCTACCACGAGCTACTGGGTGTTCCGCACGGGAAAAACGAGGAAAGGTGAGGTTAGTACACCGACCGGGGAAACTCTCCTGGCTTAGTAACGGCTAGTAGGCCCGGACCGATCTCCTCTGCCGAGCCGCCCCGGCCAGCGGCAATGCCAAAGACTCTTGTTCCATTGAGCGATAGAGTAGGCACAGAGGAGGACATAAGAAAAGGGCTCGCAGTACAGCCCCCGCCCCCTTTGTGGGGCCTTGCGAACGTTGTTGGCTTACCAACGTGGATTTTAGTTAACGTTCGCATACAAACTTCCGGTGTCCGGAGACCGTGGAAAGCAGGTGTTGCAAGTACCCGTGTATAGTGAAAAGCTTCATTGGTGATTCATAAGTACCTTTGTGCGGGACAGTTGATCGAGGACGTTAGTACGCATCCCCGGGGGGCCGGGGGGCCCCGGGCCCTCGCCACTAAATAGGGTATTCCTGTCTCCGACAGTTGGGGCCCAGTTATCGGACCCTATGGGTGAGCGGTAACCCGTGGCAGGGACCGCATATTTGGCAATTGGCACTGTCTGATGCCCTCGCTGAGCAATCAGTCTTGGAAGAGAGTCAGACAAAAGGATTGGAGCAAAATTGCTTCCCTCATTCCCAAACCCCTTTTTCCCCTAACCCAACCCGATGCCCAAGTTCCCGTTCCCAGCAACCCACCCTATCCGGCTTTTTCCTAGGGGGGACAAGAGGGGTCCCCCAGGGCTCGTCCCCATGGCGGTGGGTCGCAAGAAAGTCTTTCCCGTTAATTTCTCTCCACCTTCGTGTGGACAAAATTCTCTTTGCCGGTTGGCCCTATTTTTGTGCTGTTGCAATTGGGTATAACCGGTTGTACTTCGTGTGGTACCGGGGAGCTATTGAAAGCTCCATTTACTCATGTATATTGTCACTACCGCAGTTGCGGCGTTATGTGCTCGACTCGCCTTCACGACACTTTGGAATCGATTTTCATCGACAGCGGCCATAATGATCCCGAGAGCTACTCCACCGGGCACCACGAGGATAAGAGAATGCGATTAGCCGCACAGATACCAGGAGATTACTCAGCGTTGCAAGCTACAGTGCGTGCCCATGGCCCACGAATCCGCTAATTCCAAGTAGAGATCACTTAGGCTGCTCTAGCATTGGTGTGGGGCGTAATAAACCGAAGTAAAACGGAATTCCTGGCCTGTCTTATAAGGAGTAGGAGAGCGTGGTACGCAGTTCCACTCCGGACAACCATATTCGGCTGGTGGAAAGGGCCATTGCAGGTGGCACAACGATGGAGGTCCTGAACATGAGGCTCCCTGCAAACGTTTTTTGCTAATAAAAAGTTATATACCCCGGGAAGCTCAAGGAAGCCAAACAGTGCCTTGTATTGTTGCTGGTGAAGAAAAATCTCGACAGCCTCTTCGGTAAGGTAAAAGGAACGAGGAACGGATGCCTTCAAGTCATATTTGTGGCGAAAGACCACAAGCCTGGATTCCGTTCCCCGCCATAGTATCGGAGTCTGCCACCTGGCGGGCACAAGTGTCGAACATTCTGGCCAAGCACTTTGCATGAATTGACGTGAGAGATCCCTACATGATCCCCAACTCTAGACGCGTGTTGTCGTACCTAGAAGAAGACCAGGGACGGGGTGTTTGAGGCTTTTCAGTGGGCGTCAAGGATCTATATTACTCTATACCCCACGCCAATCTAGTGCATGTACTCCGAGCAACGATTGAAGAATAACACTTGATGTCTATCCAAAATGGATTTGGAATATCCTATGACTCTTTTTAGAGCTGCTCAACAAGTACGTGCGATCTACCTCCGTTTCACATGAAGGTCGTAACTACGCGCAACGAACAGGGACGTGCATAGGGTGTCGCGTGGCTCCCTATCTGTCCATTCTATACCTGGCAGAGGTGGACTGGCGCATTCAGGGAAGCCTGGAAGGAAAGCCGATTGTGGCCAATTTTGGTTATGTGGATGACTATTTGATTCCGTGCGCCCGTGACCTGAATAGTGACCGACCCCTAAATGGCGAAATTAAGGGTTTTTTGAAGAGAGCGCCAAGGGACTACCTTTCGCACACTAACTTCCAGAGAACGGCCACCCTTGGTTTTTGGACCTCGCCCTGTCATTCCACAAAGGGCATATTTGCTGGCGGTACGAGACACGGAGCAGTAAGGGCTTCGAACACCATGACTCGGCACACTTCAAGATCGTGAAGAGAGCGATTGCAACTATGGCGTTGCGCTGCGCCATTGAGAATCCCTGCGCGCATCAGATGACAATGAGCTTCAACTGGCAGCTAACAAGGCTGCGTAACGCCGGTTACGCGAAAAGCATCCTGGTGACAGTGAGCGAAAGCCTACTACAGCATGTCAAAGCAAGAAAGAATAGAGAAGACGTGCAACGCCCGATAGCGAATACGGTAGTAGTTCCCTATGGCTCCGCCCACAACCTCAAAAAATTGCAGCCAGGCAATGTGTGTTCGTTGCCTGCAGTGCCCCCAACAAGGCGTATCAAATGTCACGGTGCAAGAACAACGAAGCAAAGGGGAGGCATTCCCCACCAACCATCGAAGAAGATTCGCCGAATGCCAGACTGAAGTCTTATAAACTATCCATTATCATGCGGAAAAGTAGACGTAGGACAAACCGGAAATTGAAATAATCACAGGGAATAAGAAGACGCCGCCCTCTCAAGAGAACGTAATCAGGGCAACTTTCATTCCATTGCCGCACTTGCCCCATATGCACCGCGCACATCGACGAGGTTGACGTGCTTCGGAAGAAACGCAATCCCCTCGCACGTGAGGTTGTCGCAGCAGTGGCCATTAGCAAGAAAGGGGACACATGCGCCAGAACAGCGTCCGTAGCTCTGGCAGAGAATGAAATGTAGCTGCCTAGCGATTATCCTGTTAACTAATGTCGGGAAAAGGAGTGTTGTGGTGTACCAATGTTGCACAATGTTTCATATATACACGTCGCGTTTTTGCATGATTAAACTCAGTTGACATTCAGCATTATGTTCGTGTATCCTTCCAAAGCCCTGCAGGTTTCCTTCAAGCTGAATTTTCAAGCCAAATCAAGTTTATTCTTTCGTTGTGTCCATCCAGGCGCGAATTCCCCGCTTTTATGCTCACAAAAATTACTTTCTACTGTACGCCTAGTGGGCAATGCTGTTTCGGTGATGCAATCTCTGTACAGTGGCCTTTTAATAAATGGGCAACGCACGTTTTTGGATCATAACAATTCTGCAGTAAGAATTTACACAGCAGCAAAAGCTTCACAACATGTTTTACGATCCGATTCTTCATTTTCGTAAGACTCGACAATTGTGAATTCAGTTTCTAGAGGCGAAAACCTGTGAGATACATGAAAATTCCCCCGCACTTACCCGAAGGGAATCGTGCAGAAATGCGAATGCATTGGGTGCACCGATGAGTGTGTGGCGAGTAATGGCGTAATTAATGACGAGAGTGTGAACGTAATCATCTATTCATCAGCACCTGTTTGTGTTATCGTTGTACCTGACGGCCACAATCACTGCCTTGTGATCGCTAAAGTGCGCGGTCAAAGGGTCTTTGAAAAGCATACGCGCGTCACAGTTTCGCGTAAAGACCAGATCAATGCAACTTCCGTGAATGGTAGTGGGGCACGTGTCGAAGCCGGCAGAGAGACAATGCATAGAGTGCCTGGTCTGCATGTACTCGACCAGCCATACGCCATTCTTCTTGCGCACGTCAACGTTGAAGTCGCCAACCAAGACTATGGGGTCAGAGGGTTTGGAGCGCACGCGCACACTTTCCATAGCCGCGTCCAGCTGCAGGGCAACGGCGTCTCGAGCCCCCGACTAAGAAATGCATACGCATTTACGACGACGACGACGACGAAGGCAGAACTACGAGGCGCGCGCTCACGTGCGCTCGCGCTGGAGGAATGCAGGCACACATTCGCATTGACGACGACGAGGACGACGAAGGCAGAACTACGAGGCGCGCGCTCACGTGCGCTCGCGCTGGAGGAATGCAGGCGCACGCCGGCCAACGGAGCAAGACAACCCCCGGCTAATAAATGCATTCGCATTTAAAAAGGTGCCTGGTACCTCTATGTGTTTGACAATAATTGCGCGCTTGATATCACAAATTTTGTTCCTGGAATACCTTGACAAAACTAAGTGATTCATCTTTTTTAGCAACAAATTTAAAAGAGACTATGCGACAAGGGATGAGTTCCTTTTACAAGCCCGCGGCTTTTATCTCCAACCCTGCGATTGCATTTTTCTAATCATGAGACGATAACCACCTGACTGACATATGTGAGAATTTAAAGTTGATACGAGTATGTTCTTTATTTCACAGAAGGCTGAACCACACACTCGGTTTGACTCTAATGGTGCAAAAAAAAAGATAATGGTGCCGGTAATCTAAATATAATTTTCTCGTGAATAGCGATCGTTTAATGAGGCAGAAAACGCCAGAAACGTGAAAACAGGTTTCGACTCTCCGCACAGTTTTGGGCACCACTGTTTGTGACGTCACAAACGTTGAGAACACCAAGAGCGCGTTGGAGGAATATCAATAAATGTTTCCGAAAATAAACAGTTCATCAGTGGTTGAACACGTAAAATAAATGTAAAGAACACTTCACGTGGGCTTATGTTATACAGAAAAGACAGGCGGCAGATTTTATACATTATCATTTATACATTTATACATTATACATTATCAGGTCACCGTGTTTTTTTGTTTCGTTCTGCAAAGGCGTGAGTTACATTGGCACGCAAGAGGAAAACTCATTTATCTGCGATAGTGAACGCCCGAACTTCGAGAATCAACGAAGTTGAAAGGACCAATTGGTCCTTTTCGGCCACCACGAAGCTGAAAAAGGACCAATATGCTTAATCGAACCGCTTAAACGTCTAAACACGACATTAGGGGAACTAAAACAAGCTTACAAACGCGATATAACTTCTCTCGCGGTTAATGGTAATTTACATTCTTTCAAAGTAGGAGAATCAAGACCACAACATTACCTATTTTGTAAGTATGAATCGCACAAGTTATATAGCACTTGTGTAGAATAGAAAAACACCGTTTCACGCACCAAAGCGCTTTAAGTTGGCAAGTTTCTAAGGTGGAATAACTGCTTCGCAAAAGGTGTGTTGCGTTGTCTTACGGGCTGTTGTACTGCGCGCCTGCATATAAAACCCTATCATGCTGGTTGCTCCTGAAGCTCACCTCTGCTCCAGTTATATTTCCGGATAGGAAACACCCATAGCTAAAATGTCTCGGATATCCCGATGAGAGTAAAAATTTGGCCACCTTAGCAATATAGGTGCAAAGAGAGAGAAAACCGGAACTAGTTGTTTTCACTAGCATTCACATGGTTTTCGAAGGTCTCAATTCGCTTTTTTTAAATATAAGATGGTCAAAAAGCGGAGCTTTCTCTATGAAAACTGAGGTACATCAAAGTCCACAGTGCACTCTCCGAAAGTCCAAAATCCAAAGTGCCAAAGCCCCAACCAAATTCTTCTTCAACTCAGCAAAATTCAAAACCAACGCCCGCTCTACGAACCTAAAGAAAATGATGTGCTCCCCAATGTAATGGTAGCGTAGTTAGACCGACGCCGGCTTCATAACGTGAGCGACCCAGGTTCGATTCCGGCCCCGGAAAGTGTTTGTTCCTTCCAAATGGCTTCAAAGTTATTATTCCCAGCCAAAGGAAAACCGATACCTCACGGGCGTCCGGGGTGGCCGCGTCGTTACGGTGCTGGTTGCTGGTTTCACTTTACGAATGCACAGGGATATCATAAACCACAATTTTTTGTCTAGAGGCGAGCAAAACCAACACCTGCTCATGGGCCCCTTGCCTCTTTGCCACATCCGCATAGACAATTGAATTCTTCAACCGCTACGCTGTAAGAAGTAGGTGCCTGTAGTCCGCATACCTAAGTTCGTCTGTACCGAGGGCTGCGCGGCTGACGTCTGTAGTGAATGAGCAGTGTAGCTAGAATCTGTGCATGCACGGCCGCTCTACCACGGACATTGTTCTTGGTTAGCATTCGTTGAATTCCCCTGCTGGAGCAGTTGCTTTTGCCAAAACAAGCGCTATTTGTGGCACTGACTGTGAAGAGAACGTAGACTGGGAGTTTCCTTACGCGCGCTATTGCTCATCATCTCTGGTGTCATATGATCATTCTGTCAACTCGCTTAAACTTAGGGGTGTGCGAATACCAGATTTTTCGAATACGAGTCGGATACGAATACCTACCATCGAATATCGAATTGCATAGCGAATAATTAGGGGACGTAGGTTTCAAAACCAACTTTTTTATTTCTTTTTGGATTTTGATGACAATTGGCACAGCAGCTGTAAATGTTTTTGTTATAGCACCATAAAAATTTCAAAGTAATATTTTGAAAACCTGTTTATTTATATAATTTCATTTGTGTTCACGTTGTAGCGAGCTTGAGCGGCCTATAAAACATGATAGAAAACTAGTTCGAAGTTATTTGCGTGTCCAAATGAATGAACAAGGTCGTGACAGTCAGATTTGTTTTTTTTAAACAATTTTTTAGTTTTCGGTTTTTCAGAGGTGAATGTACAAAAGGCATATAGACCATAAACGAATATTTGAATATAAAAATTACAAAAAATAAACGTGATAAATCAAGAGTGTCACGACCACTTCAAGAAATGTAACGCAAAGAACGGAATCAAAATACACGTAGCGGTCACAAACAAATCACTGGAACAACTGACGTATGAGGCAAAAAAATCGTTTTGGGAAAACAGCTTCCGAGATTGCAACATTGATATCATTCATGAAAAGTCTCAAGGGTTGTAGCCTTTCGTGTGCTTTTGAACACGTGGCTTATGGGATGCCTTGCTTTGAAATTGGAGTGCCTTTCGCAGCCTTTTTCATTCCATAAACCATCATTTTCAGCTCCTCTGTGCGGAGTACATATCCGAGTTTATGGAACAAACGGGGGAAGATAACTTTCAATGCAAAGTAGGTTAGCTGGTTGCTTATATTGCACTGGACAACTTCCCTCTGCAATGTTGTGACCATGGCAACAAGTGAAGCACTCTTTTTTTTTACTCCGAATTGAAAGCTGAGGTATGACGTCATTTATGCTTTAATTATAACCTTGCCTGGAGCAGCAACTTCGTACTCGTACGCGCAGTTGTTCATTGCCAAAAGTTTGATGATGATGTTTGGATTTTTGTGGCGCAAGGCCGACTGAGGGCAAAGAGCACCAAAGAATGGTTGGTTAATTTAAGTGACGTGAATGTAAAAGTAAATCATTTCAGTAAAAATAAACATAGTAAAACACAAGGTAATGATGATGACTGGTGTAAAGGGCCAGGTTGTCATGATGCATGGTAAGAGATGAGATGTAAAAACTTGACATAAGTGAGAAACTTAAAAACACGCTTGATGGAAAACATGGGCTCGTCTCCTAAAAAGTACAATGGGTGAAACGGGATGTGTTGTCTGTATAGTTGTGGAAAGTGATGATGATGGTGATGGTTGGTGTTTAATGGTGCAAGGCCAACGAGGGCAAAGAGCGCCAGAGAAGAAGTTATTCAATGAAGATGATGATGATGGTTTAAGTTTATTGGCGCAAGGCCGACATGGGCAAAGAGCGCCAAATACACAGTTATTTGATGAGGAGGGAACACATAAAATCAGTTAATGAGTATGAGAACGGCTTGTGTATAGGGCCAGGGTGAAGAACATGAGTGGTTAAAAGATAAATAGGGTGGCTGGTGTATAGGACCAGGGGTAAAATTATGGGTGGTGTGAGATGAGTTGTAAGAAATGAACTTCAGATAGGAACTTTAAGGTGCGCTGAACAGAGAACATGGCACCATCTCCTAAGAAGTATGACGAGTGTGGTGGAATATGTCGTGTGTGTAGTTGTGGGAAGTGTTTGCGTGGTGTAATGTCGAGTGCCTTACATTGTATGAGGATGTGGATCACGGATAGGGCCTCTCCGCACCTGCTGCACAGAGGTCTTGGAGATCCAGTGAGCAGGTGCGAGTGCGTTGCATGTGTGTGCCCTTTCCGTAATCTGGCCAAGGCGACTTCAGAGTATCCATTGCGTGTGTCGGTGGTGTATGGTCCCAAGTGAGGTTTTATTACGTGTAACTTGTTGTCTGTTTGTTCACTCCAGCGTGTTTGCCATGTTTTGCGAAGTTGTTGTCTGATGTGTGGTTTCACGTCGGTGTAGGGTAATGTGGTTATGTCTACTGCAGGTCCGCTGCTTCGTTCCCGGCTATACCACGGTGGCCAGGGACCCAGCAAAGAATCAGTTCAAATCTGCGAACATACACAGACATAATACCCTTGACGATCAGATTGACAACGTGGTTTTTCGAAGGCATTGCTGGTGACAGTGCCCGCACAACACTGAGGGAATCTGTATAGATAATGGATTGTGGGATGTGGCATTGAAGTATATGATTGACAACAAGAAGTACACCGTAAGCCTCTGCGTAAAGATACTAGTTTGACTATTCAGAGTTCTAATGAGATTAAGGCCGGGCCCATGCGCCACGCAGGACACTGAGGTGGCAGTTCTAGAAGCGTCCGTATAAAATATAGAACATTGGTACTTCTGCTGCAAATACAAGAAATGCTGCAGAATTGCACATGTGGGAGCTCGGTTTTTATCTACATGTGTGAAAGATGTGTCGCATGATACAGGGCGGAGAAGCCATGGTGCTATAAATTCTGTTAGAGAGGTTTGAATTGTATCTAAAAAGGAGACAGCAAGCTCTGACGCTTCCTCCGTAACTCTTTGAGAGAAGGGTTGAGTTAGAGAGGTTTGGATTGTATCTAAAAAGGAGACAGCAAGCTCTGACGCTTCCTCTGTAACTTTTTGAGAGAAGGGCGCAGTCAACGGTGGTCGATTTTAAAGGAGTGGAGTGGAGTTTTATGGCACATAAGCAACTAAGGCTATCATGCGCCAAACAGGTGGTAGTGCTTTTACTTTTGTGTGTTTGCTTTTTTTAGAACATTTACAGCTTGTTTAAGAGTTTCGCATCTTTTAGAAAACTAACAAGGGAGGAAATTTCAACAAAGGCATAGTCTCCTATTAGTCAGCTAGAATGAAAAGGGATGTGTTGTTTGTAAAACTGCGGAAAATGTTTTTTCCTGATGGCCTAGAATTTCCCACATGAGAGTAGGATGTGATTTTGCTTTTAGATCTTGGTCACATTCTTCGCATCTCGGTTTATCTTGTTTTCGATGCGGCCGTAAACAAGCAAGGCCATGGATCAGCCGCAGCTACCAATGAACATGGGAAGATGCTGGATTTCATCATTACCAAACAACTAAATATTCAAGAAGCAGGAACTGCTGCCGTCATACTAGCAATCAGATGGGCTGAATTCAAGAATCAGGACTCAATAATTATCACTGACTCGACCAGGGCCATAAGGAACTTCATCTGCGGCATCGTCCCAAAGAATGCTGAAAGACTTCTCCCAAAAATTTTAAAACAGAACCACACACTTGTCTGGACTCCCGCCCATCAGGGGCTAGAGGGTAACGAGGCGGCCGATTCTCTTGCGAGGACTACATACACCGCAGAGACCCGGAACATTCGTACGCCCTCCCTGCTTACTGTCAAGGCACAGACAAATTAACATCCTACAGGCTTCACCGAAGATCAATGCCTACGCCACACCCCAGCCTAACTGCTGAAGAAGCGAGAAATCTTAGAAAAATACAGACGAACACCTACTTACATAAGTCCAGACTATCACTTATGTTCCCAGAAAAGTATAATGAGGACTGTAAGCAGTGTCACCAGAAGGCCGATCTATTCCATACAGTCTGGAATTGCCCAATTACTTGGGACAAAAATACCCACCAAACCTCATTAGAGTCCTGGGAGGAAGCCCTGTCCAGCCCGGATCTTGCACAGCAGCTTGCGCTGCTTAGTAGGGCCAGGGATGGCCAAATAGCTTCTGGGGTCCTGGAATTTGGATCCCACCCTTGATCTCTCCCCGTTTTCCCTCACCCCTTTTCACCAAATAAAGTTTACTACTAATACTATTACTATCAGGAGGAAGTTACGTGTCAGATAAGTGTGTCCTATGCGAAGGTGGCATAGCATGACTTCTCTGAGGTGATCTTCATGTCTGCTCGTATGCCAATCTGCTATAGTGGGTTTAACCGTGAGCAGTTTGTTGGTAGTTTCAATATCCCACAAGGCCTGCCATTTGACTGCAAGTTTACGTCGTATAAAGTTCATGCAGTCGCGGTGAGTAATGTTTACTTTAGTTATGGTTCCATTACTGGCCTGTGCGGCACATCCGTCGGCTCTGTCGTTCCTATTAATTCCCATATGGCTAGGAACCCAGCAGAAAATAATTTTGTGTCCGAGAGCTTCGGCTGTTAGTACATCGTGTAATATGCCTCCTACTACAGGCTGGGCCGCATTTCTGTAATTTAGTGCTGTGATGGCGCTTAGGGCGTCTGTGTAGATAATACTGTTTTTAATTTTTTCTTTTAATATTCTTTTTACAGCAACCACAATGGCGTAGCATTCCGCTGTGAAAATCGAGGCACATTGAGGTAGCCTGACCACGTTTTCCCATTTCCCTTGCACTGCTGCAGCCCCAACGTAGCCTGATGTTTTCGAACCGTGTTTGTAAAAAGCTGTGTGGTCTTTATATTTTTTGTAGAGTGCTAAAAACTCCTGCATGATATGTTCACGTGGTGTTTTGGGTTTTGGAAACTGTGTTAGTGTAAAGTCACATACAGTAGGAAAAGTATACCAAGGTGGTAGTTGGTCATGTCTCTGGGCGATTTCAGGTAATGGATCTGTGATGGAACATACCCGCGAAAGGGGACTGACGCCGTATTCTACGCGAGAAAGACGAAGTGCAAGGCCAAGCGCCTGCTGATGAGTTGGAAGAAGAAGAGGTGAAGGAGGCACGGGCGCAGAGAGCGAGACCCCCAGCCAGGGAACGAGGCGGACTGAACGGGGCACGGCTCTGTGCGACCTCAGGGCGAGACGTCTGGTCTACGTGCCACAGTGAGGCAAGGCCGTCGCCAGTCACCGCTACGAGGGCGACGTCGGCACCCGCGTCCCATACAACCGATGTGAGCGTTTCCTGCCCCGGGACGTTTACGCGGGGACGGTGCGCGGACTTTGTAGTTGCGGGCGCTGGGGTGGGCCGCGTGGGCTGTTTTATTATCTGAGTTTCCCCATAACGCTTTGTGAATTCCCTTTGTCATTGCTTCAACCCTCTGTGCTGTCCAGTCTGTAAATACAATGTCATTTCCTCATCCGCACTAAGAGCGTTCCCTCCGTTTCGTGTGATCCGGCCTATTTCATTACAGCATCTAACATACTTAGCTCTTGGCATTTTTCTTCGAACCGAAGAAGTAATGGTGTAATTGCTTGGGGTTTGTTAATAAACCGTGTCCTTGACAAGAATTTTGTGACTATGGGGTAACACAGATGTTTTGGTAGAGAACGGATCTTTAGGATGTATGAGCGTGTCAGCATTGTTCTTCTGTCTGTGATTGGTGGTTCATTTGTTTCGATATAAAAACTGTTGATGGGTGATGTCCTATAAGCCCCAGACGAGAGAAGTAGACCTAAATTGTGGACTGGGTCTAATCGTTTCAAATATGATTTTCTGGCTGAGTCATATACAATGCAGCCATAATCCAAGCATGAGCGAACAACCGAGCGGTATATTTGTAAAAGGCAGGCCCTGTCTGAACCCCAGTGTTTTCGGAACAGGACTTTAAGTATGTTTACAGCTCTGGATGCTTTCTTTTTCAACATATTGATGTGAGGGAGGAAAGTGAGTTTTCTGTCAAACATTATGCCAAGAAATTTGTGTTCGTTTTGTATGGGTAAGTCGATTTCCTTGAGGTGTAGATTGGGATTGGTCTGTAAGCCTCGTTGGAGTGAAAAAAGAACAGCTACTGTTTTGTGTGGTGAGAACTGAAAACCGTTTCTGTCTGCCCCTGTTGTTAGTCTATTTATAGTTAGCTGCACTTGTCTCTCGCATGTTACTACATTGGAGGATGTGCAAGCTATTTGGAGATCATCAACACAGAGAGAATACATAATCGACTTCGGAATTATTTTGGATATAGAGTTCATTTTTACAACAAACAGTGTTGTGCTTAAAATACACCCCTGAGGGACTCCGTTTTCCTGTACATAGTTCTGTGACAGGGTTGAACCCAGGTACGCTTGAAATGAACGGTTTGCCATAAAGTCGTTCAGGCATTTCAGCATTCTTCCACGGATGCCTAATTCTACTAAATCACGCACGATTCCGAATCTCCACGTGGTATCGTACGTCTTCTCAAGGTCGCAAAAAACAGCAAGGCAATGTTGTTTGTGTTTAAATGCTTCTCGTATAGTATTTTCGAGGCGGACAAGATGATGAGTTGTCGAGCATGCTTTTTAAAACCCGCATTGGTGAACATCGAGAAGTTTGTTTTATTTCAGAAAAAAGGTTAATCTGGTATTTATGATACGTTCGAACGTTTTGGCAAGACAGCTGGAAAGGGCGATAGGTCTGTAACTACTGGGAGAGGTTGGTGGCTTCCCAGGTTTTAAGAGTGCTACAATGAATTCTTTTTTCAAACCTTCTGACATTCTTCCAGATACCCAAACTTTGTTAAAAAACTTCAAGAGTGCTTCAACCGATAGACCCGAGAGATGTGCAAGCATTTCGTAATGTGTATCATCTGGTCCAGGGGTGGTCTTCTTTCCCGCCAACAGAGCTCTTTTTAGTTCTTGAAGTGTAATTAAACTGTTGTATGGTACGTTTGTTCCACCATATGCTGGAAGTCTTTGTTTTTCTGCTGTGTTTTTGTGCGTTAAGAATTCTTCAGTGTAATGTGCAGAACTTGAAATTCTGGAGAAGTGTTCCCCCAGTATATCTGCCTGCTCTGTTATGCTTGTTTGTACACCTGGTGCAGTTAACAGGGGGAGTGTGTAGGGAGAGTAGGTCCCATTTAGCCTATGAACCTGCTACCATACCTTTTTTGATGTAACCTAGCTACTTATGGAAGAGACATAATTTTGCCACGAGGATTTCTCGGCATTGTGGCGGATGTACCTTGCTTTAGCTCTTTTCTTTTTAAACTTTATCAGGTTTTCCTGCGTTGGGTACCTTCGAAATACACGCCATGCTTTATTTTGCTCGTTTTTCGCCTGTTTGCATTCTGGGGTCCACCACACCTTGTGGTTTTGCCTCACCACTCCCATGGACTGTGTAATAGCTACGCGTGCAGCATTAACGATGAAGGATGTAAATACTTTATTCAGTTCGTCAATGCTAAGACTATCCGAGAAAACTTTGCCTAAATTTGCGTGGGAAGTAAACAGTTACCAGGTGGCAAACTCAAGCTTCCACCGGCGTGGTTTCGTTGTGATAATGGTTGGTGAAGGTATAACCCTGATGATCACGTGTAGATGATCGCTACCATGTGGATTGTCTATGATGTCCCACTTAAAATCACTAAAAACACTTGGCGACCTAAAAGACAAATCTATGCCGCTCATTTTTCCTGAGCTTGGAGAGCAGTATGTAGGTTTGCGAGTGTTTGAAAGACAGACAGTATTGGATAGAATAAAATCCTCTAAAATCTAACCCCTTGCATCAGTTTTTTCGCACCCCCAAAAGGAAGAGTGGGCATTAAAATCATCAACTATTAAAAACGGCTCCGGTAGTTGGTTCACCAAGTCTTCAAAATCTTGCAGTGTTACTGTGGGGTGTGGTTCAATGTACACAAAGCACACTGTGATTGTTTTAAATGCAAGCAGGGTGACAACCGCTGCTTCTAGCCTAGTTTTAAGTTGCTCTTCTCGAGCTGCTACGCCATTTTGGACAAATATTGCCACTCCGTCCGAGAGCCTACTCGCTTGCTCTCGGTCGCAGCGGAAGACCTGGTAACCTCTCAGTATACTCTCGTGTTTAGGACCTAAGTTCGTTTCCTGAACACAAATGGCGACAGGTGAGCGTGTGGCGAAAATGTCTTTAATGTCATTTAAATTACAATTCCAGTGGACAATGAATGCCATGTTGGTTATTTGATGGACTGAAAACTAGGTTTTCGGTCCAGTGATTCGGGGCTTGTGTCTCTTTGTGTTGTCTAGAGAGTTCCGCCGCCCATCCGACGTAGAGGGCGCAGAACCTTCTTCAGTTGTGTCCATCGTCTCTTCAGAGACGCTGGAGGTTCGTGCAGAATGCACGTGTGTTGAAGTGTTTGACCTCACCGTGTGGGGTGAGACCTTGGAGACTGCCGAACCAGGGGTCCGTGCAGCCCGCTTTGGAGGTGGTGGCGCAGCGTTAGCTGCTTCTACCGGGAACGCGGGGGGCCTTGCTTCAGCCTCACTCTGTGTGGCTTCAGCAGGAGCCGAAGACCGCTGTGATGCTGCGCCCTGTTGCACCACAACGGAGTAGGATCGGGTATGTGCCGGTGAGAGTCGCCTCCTTGCCTCGTGAAATGTTAGTTTCTCTGTCACTTTGACTGTAATTATTTCTTTTTCTTTTTTCCATGCGGGACAAGAACGAGAGTATGCTGCGTGGTTGGCCTTGCAGTTCACACAGAGCTGTTGTTCAGATTTGCAGTTCTCGGCAAGGTGTTCATTGGAGGCACATTTTGCGCATGTGTCGTGGCCCCGGCAGCTCAGCGAGCCGTGGCCGTAGCGTTTGCACTTGTAGCATCGGCGTGGATTTGGTATGTGGGGCCTGAGAGTTTCATCTTTGTGTACCCCACCTCTACAGATTCTGGGAGGATGCTTGATGCGAAGGTCAGGACGATGTGCTTAGTCTCAATTTCCTTGTTTTCACACACGTTTGATTTTGATTCTGTAGACATTTGTGATATTTTGCTCTTTTAGGCCTTCTAGAAGTTCCTCCTCAGACAAGTACTTTAGGTCGTCATCTGAGATGACTCCACGGACTGTATTGAGTGACCTGTGTTCACTGACGGTTACAGGGATGTCTCCAAAAGACGTTAGTTGCGGCAGCTTCTCACATTGATGTTTGTAGAGCAGTTCGAGGAGGAGGTCTCCGTTTGCCAGCTTCTTGATGTTGCAGCTTTCCCCAATGGTGGCTGTTAACGTCTTTGCAACAACAAAAGGCGAGACGAGTCGTGCGGTTTATTCTGAGTCATTACTGTGCACCACGTGGAAGCGTGGGAAGTTGTTCCCATTTTTCATAAAAAACTTTGCGGTTGCGTCGGTGCCCCCTCTTTTTTGAGAGGGATCAGTTGAATGGAAAAAGGAAGCCATGAAATAAAAAATCTGTTCGGCCATGGTGCTAGCCACCCACCAAGGAGCCCAACGAGGGGACGGGACAGGAACTCGCGGGCAAGGCCTGCCCACGCCAGCCATACACCACGACCGCCACGACTATAACCAAATATGGCTGAACGCCCGGTGAATCGCCACACAAGGTTAACCCTAACCGCCAGGAAATCGGGAAACTGAAGAAGGGACGAGACGACAAGAAAGTTGTTAGAAAGAAGATAGGAAAGTCAAAGATGAAGGGGAGGACAGGAAGAGGCGACTGCGATTCCCCACGGGCGGGTCAGGCCGGAGGTGCCATCTACGGGATGCGGAGGCCAAACTGGTGTGTTGCCTTCGCCAAGGGGCCTTTATGGTCCAAGCTCTCGGGTCGGCTCAACCACCAGATCCTTTTTCCCCGGACACGGCGCTGCCACGCAAGGCTAGGCGTGGGTGCTAGGGGTCCGTGGTGTCGCACTGTACACACAAACATCTGCTTTAACAGATGCCCCCTGCGGGGGATTTAAAAGGAGTTCAGTCATGGATGTATCATGAAAAACGGATTTAAAAGGATGGTGTGGCATGGATGAAAATATAAAGGCATAGAGGAGATCTGTGTATGCCCGCTGAAGTGGTAGGTTCCATTTGTTGCACTCCACATAGAGGCTTTCGACCGGGCTAGTGCGGAAGGCGCCACACGCCAGGCGGAGCCCGAGATGGAGCACTGGGTCCAGCATTTTAAGGGACGTTTTACTTGCTGACCCATTAACAACGCTACCATAGTCCAATCGTGAACCTATCAAGCTGGTAAAAACACGCAAAAGAAGTTGTTTGTCAGCGCCAAAAGAAATGTGAGAGAGAACCTTCAGGACATTTATTGTCTTTAAGCATTTATGTTCTAGTTGTTTTATGTGTGGGATAAATGTGAGCTTTTCATCGAAGATTATGCCTAAAAACTTGTGTTCCTTTTTCACAGGAATAGAGACACCATTGAGTTGAATGTCTGGATCCGGCCGGATGCCACGCCTCTTGGAAAACAAAACACAAGTGCTCTTCCGGGATTAAATTTAAAACCATTGCTATCTGCCCAGCCAGCTAGCTTGTTAACGGCAAGCTGCACCTGGCGCTCACAGACAGACAAGTTACAGGATTTAAAGGAGAGTTGCGCGTCGTCTACATAGATTGAACAGGAAATCGACGGTGGCAGCACCTGCCTAAGGGAATTCATTTTCACAACTAAAAGGGTGCAACTTAAAACTCCACCTTGCGGCACTCCATTTTCCTGCACATGAACCCTAGAGAGTGCAGTTCCAACTGGCACACGAAACGTTCTTTGAGACAAGTAGCTGGCAAGTGTGTTCATCATGTTACCTGTTATATCGAAGGATTTGAGGTCGCTAAGGATGCCATACCGCCAGGCGGTATCGCACGCTTTTTCCAGATAAAAGAATACCGTTATACAATATTGTTTGTGCAGGAAAGCATCCTTTATATAGGACTCGAGCACGACGAGTTGGACGTTGGTGGACCACCCTGCCCTGAAGCCTGCCTGGCAGCTCTCGAGAAGACCATTGTTCTCAAGAAAGTACACGAGTCTCCTGTTTATCATCTTCTCGAGTAGCTTGCACAGGCAGCTTGTGTGGGCGGTGGGACTATAGCTAGCGGGAGAGGAAGGGTCCTTTCCATCCTTCAGGAAAGCCACTACTATGGCCTCCCTCCAAGAGCGAGGAATGTGCCCCGAAAGCCATGTGTTGTTGTATAGATGTAGGAGTGTTTCAAGAGTGCCTGGGTGTAGGTCTTGTGTCATGGTGTATGTCATTTTGTCTGCACCTGGAGCAGAGGGCTTACATGTGCTCAGTGCAACCTTCAGCTCATGAATTGAAAAAGGAGAATTGTAAGACGTGTGCGACTTGTTATCAAGCAAGGACTTCTTTTCTACAGATGTTTTGTGTTTCATGAAAGTGTTTGTGTAGTGTGAGGAACTAGACACGTGTTCGAAGTGTTGTGCAAGCGTGTTAGCCTGGGGTTCCAGTGTGTCCTCTGTTGTACTAATTAAGGGCAGGCTGTGTGTCTGTTGTCCTTTTAGTTTTCGTATTCGTGTCCAGACTTTATGTGCATCAGTGGATGAGTTGATGGAAGTGAGAAAGGTGCGCCCACTCTCCCTTTTCGCCTCAGGACGCTCTCGCTTCCCAAAAGCCTTTGCCCCTTTTAAAAAAAATGAGGTTATCTAACGTGGGGTACCGGCGAAGGACACCCTACGCCTTGTTCTGGGCCTCCCGCACCCGCCTGCAGTCTTCGTTCCACCAGGGCCTCCTTGGGGTGCGGGACCCCCTCGAGGCCTGGGGAATGAACTTTTCGGCAGCGTCGAGGATGTGCGCCGTGATGAGGTGGGCGGCTTCCTCCACGTGTAGGTGTTTTATGGATGTGTGGTGTAGTTGAGATGTTTGTGTGAATGTGCTCCAGTTTGCTTTTGATTCATTAAACTTTTTATGGGAAGATGGACTGCTCGGGCCTATACCTATATACGTTATTGAAGTGGGGAAATGGTCACTATCATATGGGTCTGTGCCCACACCCCACTCAAGACATGGAAAGAGAACTGCGGAACCAATAGCTAAGTCAAGATGAGAGTATGTATTGTGTCCTAAGTTATGGTATGTAGGCTGTTTTTTGTTGACAGGGCATGGCTCCGGAGGATGTAAGAAACTTCTCTATCAGGCGACCTCGGGCATCCGTTCTGGAGGAGCCCTAAAGAGAGTTGTGCGCATTAAGGTCGCCTGTTAGTATGTATGGCAGCTGGTCAACCAGTGCCTCGAAATCAGAGCTCAGAAGTGCAAAATCAGGAGAGATGTGAATGGAGCATACCGTTATAAACCTATTAAATATAATTGTACGGATCGCTACAGCCTCGAGGACAGTGTTTAAAGAGAGAGGGTGGCATGCTAATGATTTCCAGGCGATAATGGCCACACCTCCTGAAGAGTGGGTGCAGCCAACCCTGTCCTTTCTGAATACCATGTACATATTTAAGAAATTTGTTTGTTTAGAATTGAGGTGGGTTTCCTGGAGACACATAATGCTTGGCTCACTGGCATGCAGAATCTCACACACATCGTCAAGATTTTTGAGGAGGCCTCTGCAGTTCGATTGGAGAATGTTTTCTGTTCCCATTATTTAAATTTAAGAATGACTGGAGTGTGTGTTCGTGTGTGTTTATGTGTCGTCTTTCGGGGCTGTTACTCTTGGATTAGGCTTTTGAGGCCTTTCTACTGGCTTGGCCGTCGGAGGCCGCTCCTTGCGCTGCGTTGCAAGCAGAAACGGCGCGACGTCCATTTCGTCATCAGATGTCCTGTGGGTGCCCGTCGAACCGGGCCCCCCGGACTTGTTCCCCCTTCGGGAACCCTTCGTTTGAGCCGCCACCGCCGCGGGCGTCGGGGACGCCAGAAGTGGTACGGGCGATGCGGTGATGGTGGCAGCCGATGGGGAGCCCCCGATGTCCATCCCTCGACACCCTCCAACGCACTGGAGGACGGGGAAGCAGCGGCGATAGCGGCACCAGTCATAACGGAAGAGGTTGGCACCACAACCGCTGCTGCCTCAGCAAGCGGCCTGTTGGCGGGTTGGGCTGCCTGAGGCAACCCAGGGGGGGGGTGGCAGAGGGACCAGGTCAGACTCGCTAAACTGGGTCCCTGTGGAAGCCAGACGCCGCTCCGCCCCACGGCGAGCTCCCCAGGAGGAAAGAGGCGAACCTCTTCCGCGCCTCTGGGAAGGTGATGTTCTCAGTGACCTTGAAGTTGATTAGCTTTTTTTCAGTTTGAAATTTTTCGCACTTGCGGGTGTAGGCTGCATGTGCCCCCCGCAGTTCGCACAAGAGAGGGTGTCGGATGGACAGTTGTCGCTGGGATGGTCATGCAACGCGCAAATTTGCATGCGTCGTTCGGCAACGGCAAGACTTTGTACCGTGCCCGAACCGCTGGCACTTAAAACAGCGCCGCGGGTTCGGGATGTAGGGCCGGATGGAGCAACGGATAAAACCCCGCACGGGGCACCTTGAGTGTTCATGGTGACGGTGAGCAGCGACACCGCGGACCCCGAGCTCCCTTACATAAGCGTGTCCAACCGTGGCGAGGTGTTTAAAGGTGAAGGGTAGAAGCCGTAAACGGTGGCCGTCGGAGGCTTGGTCAAGTTCCGGCCCATGAGCTCCCTGCGTGTCTACCAGGCAGGGAGCTCCGGGACCTCTTTGACTACCAGGGTAAGGTCAAAGAAGAAAGTACCCCAGTCTCCCTGCTTTTATACTATGCCCTATGGTATTTACAAACCCCCCCAAACGTGATAGGTCCCTGAAAAGGGGCCGCACAGAAGTATCTTTTTCTTCATTGCCATCTTTCACATTTCCTGAACCGGATAATTTTTCTCGATTTCTTGTGATGGAATCGCTCAATCCAACCCAACCTCTTGTATCGCAGTCAGTCTTCTTGATCACAAAATATCTTGAACCCATAATAGGAAAACCATATAAGTGCAAAAAACAAAGGTCTGGTGAACTCCTCATCGAAATAAATGACCAGCAGCAGTCCACGAAGCTTCTAGCTCAGACTAGACTGGCTGATCTAGACATCAGGGCCACACCCCATCGGAGCCTGAACATCTCGCAGGGTGTTATATCCGAGACGGATCTCCTGAAAGAAACGGATGCGGATCTCCTTGCCGGCTTGAAGGATCAGGGCGTCACTGCCGCGAGACGCATCACCATCCGCAGCGACGACAAGGAGATACCCACCAAGCACATTATCCTGACTTTTGACCGCGCAGTTCTTCCACAACACATAAATTGCCAAACGTTTACATACCACAAGGATGCAAACAAGCTACTTTGAAGCTTGGTATCATATTCTGCGTAACCCCAACATACATGCACGCAGATATTTTTAAGTGCAATGCACTTCTTAAGCGACCCTGAACCTGCGTCCACCGGCGATGTCCGCATCACATACCCACGTGGGGGATTGGCCAGGAATCTCCTCGTCTTCCTTGGCAACGGGGGGAGATGGGCGCGCGCTGCCTGGCCGCTGACATGGCACATACCCGCTGACATGGCACATACCCACGTGGGGGATTGGCCAGGAATCGGGCGTGAGAAGGGCTAATGCACCCACTTAAAGGAGTACTGACACGAAATTTCAAAGCTGAGATCCGCTCTAGCAATGAAGTACAACGACAACAAAAATAGGTGTCTGTGAATAAATGCATCTTTCTTTCTTTGTAGTTGTGTGTGTGTGTGTGATCTCTCTTTCGCGAACATTACCGAACCGCGCAAATTCAACTCGTGCATTCGCACTTTCACATTCTTCCCCTCGGGGAAATGCGGGGAATTTTTTAATACTCTTGACAGCCAGCGCATCCAATATTCCTCGCAGCAAAACCAATACGCACTAAACTATAGATGTATGCATTAGTCCTAACAGTTTCCCCCCCCCGAAATTCAGTTTTTTAAATGCTACGACAGTAATATAAATTTTTAACGCATTGGTATTATTTTTCCCGAAAAAAAGTCAGTTTGTTAAATGCTACGAAAGTAAGTGTACATTTTTAACGCCGTCAACACGTTTTTATTCCTGACTCAGACCTGTTTGCATGATTACTCGAAGTGCACAGGAAATGTTGTGCAAAAAAGCGGTATGGCTCACCCGTATCGCGGCGCTCGTATACCGCAACAAGTCATTATTTGGGTGTCCCTGAAATGAACCTTCAGGTCGTTTTTAAGAATACATTTAATGTCACAGGAATTAATTCGAAATACTGGCGTTCAATGGTACCCGGTTTCGCTGTCAGTCGATGCTCAAACACACAGCGGCTACGCCGTGTGAGCCACACCTTCTGACGCGTCGGCCGTTTTAGCGTGTAAGCTCACAAATCAGACGAAATGTTCACTTCGCGAACCGCTACACAAGCGCGCACACCGCGTTTCACCCTCCGGAGAAAACTCACGCGCACCAGGATGCGTTCGATGACCTCCGCCTTTCGAGCCACGCAACTTATCGGATTTTCGCTTGTAATCTCAGGCATTCTCATCTCGATAATGTCCGCGTTGAATACCACGGCATATGAAATGACTGAACACTAGCTTGGCCGGTCGAAGCAGCGAAAATGAACTGTGAAAGGCGGCCGCCATCTTGCATTGATCGGCGACGCCCAATCAGGAGGGCCGTTTCATCGCGCGCCGACTGGAAGGTCATTTCCGCATCAGAATCTTTCTGGCTTCGTTTGTGCGTCTGTATTTTGCTTCGGTTAAGAAGTTTGTGAATAAACGAAGATAAAAGAGATGGCCGCGATCGCAAAGAAGACCGCTTGGCCGATCCAATAATACCAAAATGGCCGCGCCCGGTTCCGCCGTTGCGGAGATACAGCGCTCCGAAAATTGCCGTTTTTTCGCCTGTTGGGGTGACATTTTTTCACTGCAGCTAGCAAAAGTATTTTTTATACCACTTTGCGGTGGTTTTCGGATTACCTAAATTTAAGGCAGCAGTTTGTCGCGTTTAACAATTCGCATTCGTCATCCCTCTCTGTCACATCGGGTGTGCCGCAAGGCTCGGTCCTTGGGCCACTCCTTTTCCTAATTTATCTGAACGATGTTGTTGAAATAACAAAAAACACACCAGTCAAACTCCGTCTGTACGCCGACGACTGCGTCCTCTATTCTTGTATTAGTACCTCCCGTGACCAAATACAGTTAAATAATGTTTTTTCTTCTTTCTGTACCTGGAGCTCAACGTGGCAAATGGCACTAAACTTTAACAAAACGGTAAGCATGACATTCACAAACAAGAAGGAACCCCTACGTTTTTCCTATGGGCAGAACATGAAGCATGTTAACGAATTCAAGTACCTTGGCGTAGCACTCTCAACCAACTTAAAATGGCATAAACTTATAAACTTAGTCTGCTCGAAAGCGCTTCGGAATTGGGCTTCTTGAAGCGAACGTTAAAAGATGCAACTCACGAATGCAAACTAACAGCATACAAATCTCTGATACGGCCTGTACTTGAATACGCCTCCGTTCTCTGGTCACCTCACTGCGCATGCGACATAGCACAACTAGAAGGTGTTCAAAAAAAGCAATAAGATACATATATCACCGTTATGATCAGAATTTTTCGCCTTCGTCACACGCTATACGTCTATCACTCAAATCACTGGAACACAGACGTACTTGTGAGCGTATCGGCACTTTACATAAAATCGTGAACAAGATAATCACCATTGACATACCCATTTCCTTTGCAAACTCCGGTGCAAACACTCGCAGGTCAAACCCCATTAACATTACGCCCTTCATGCCATTTCTAGATTGTTTTAAGTTTTCATTTTTGCCTTTCACAGTTGAATTGTGGAATAATCTGGATGTTTCTCTCTGGAAGTTGCCTACCGATAGTTTTTTGAATGAACTACCAAACCATGTGTTCTGTTAGTTTACTATGTATTCACTGTTATGGACCCACTCCTGCAATGTCTCGAACAGTGAGACAGCAGTATTTGTAAAATAAAAAAATAAAAAATAAATAATAGAAAACATAGAAACCCAATATGTTGCGTTCCAAAAAAATGTTTTGTCATATTTTCCTAAGTTGAAAGGTGCATCCCTCCATTCAAATCAATCGAAATATTCCATAATAGCCGACTATTCGAACCCTGTCAAATATTTTAAATCTTTCAAATACACAGTTTTCGAAGCGATTACGAATATCACATATTTTATTCGAGTAATATTCGAATTTTTCGAATATTCGCCCACCCCTATTTAAAATGCATCGCGCGTACTGCGTTTTCAAATTTGGGCGGTAGTTTTTGTAGCTTGTCATTGACAACGATGGGGGTCTCCCATTATTGTTCAAGAAGGCACGCATGGGCGTCTAGGGCCACGCTGAACAACATGTGAAAGCAAGATTCGGCGCGAACACACTTGGTCATATTCTTTATACTCACAAAATAGCTGCAACAGCTCATTATAAACGCGTTACCGTTATCTAATCTACTTGTTAACGTCTGTAGCATGCAGTAAATAATGGCAATAAATTAAAAAAAGAAATTTTCAGATTCTATCTATGCTTGTCATTTGTAATGCTTGAAATAAACCAATACATTGGAGTTCAGCTTGAAATTATGGAGCCATTTCTATTACTCAATTTCACAGTAAACTACCGGAACCAGCAATTTCAATTAATCAAAACGTCTTATTAAGCAACTTCGAATTTTCCAGAGTCGACAAAGATGTTGACGTATATACTATATATGTATATATATATATATATATATATCTATATATATCTGAGGAAGATAGGTGAAAGTAAATAGTGAAAGCGTATAGTTATATATATATATATATATAATACATAAGGGTTGGCAGTCAAGAAAACATCGGAAAGTAAAGGGCAAGATATGGTAGGCCATTGAGAGAGATAAGAAAATTTTGGAGAGAGGGAAACAAACTAGAGAAAAAATGAAAAATGCCAGCCGGGAGGGATCCGTACCCCAGCCCTACAGAAGACCGGTCTAGGGAGATGACCACTACAATACCACAACAATTTATGTAAGATATTTTTGTTTCCTACGACTGGGGATGGTACCAGAGCCTGCGCATGGCGCACACCTATATATATAATATATATATATATATATATATATAATATATATATATATATATATATATATATATATAGAGTGAGAGAGAGAGAGCGAGAGAGAGAGAGAGAGACAGAAATAATGGTTGGCAGTCAAGAAAACCTCCTAAAGCAAAGGGGAGGATATGGTAGGTCATTGAAACAGCTAAAGAATTTGGAAATATAGAAAGTGGAGAAAAAATGTCCGCCAGATGGGATCTGAACCCAAACCCACGACCTCCAGAATACCGGTCTGGTGCGATAAACACTACGCTACCGGCGGGGCTATTTTTCCCCTCCACTTTCTGGGGTATTTATGTGTATGTAATTTTTTCGTGTGCTTGGGGTGGTAGCCAGCGCCACTCCGACTTCTCGGGCTGAGAGGGACCTTCTTTTTAACCCCCGGCCGTGACTCGAGTGTCTACGACATGTCGAGAGGGTTCGACCAGCGTTGAACCCTCTTAAGCTCCCTATGCCACCAAGACTGCCAGAACAGAGGCCTTTGCTATGCATGTAGGGAATCAGAATAAGAAATCAGGGGCTCGTTGAAATAAGACAGAAATAAGGTATGGCAGTCAAGAAAACCTCGGAAAGCAAATGGGAGGATATGGTAGGTCATTGAAATAGATAAAGAATTTGGAAAGAAAGAAAGTGGAGAATAAATGCCCGCCAGGTGGGATCCGAACCCACAACCTCCAGAATACCGGTCTGGTGCGATAAACACTACGCTACCGGCGGGGCTATTTTTCCCCTCCACTTTCTTGGGTATTTATGTGAATGTAATTTTTCCTGTGCTTGGGGGTGGTAGCCAGCGTCACTCCGACTTTTCGGGGTGAATGGGACCTTCTTTTTAACCCCCGGGCCGTGACTCGAATGTTTACGACATGTCGAGAGTGGTCGACCAGCGTTGAACTCTCTTAAAGGGGCCCTTAAAGGCGTTTTGAGTACACTAAATGAACTAGCGCAATCATTAGATTGGGTCGTCAATGTAATCTGTGCCAAGTATTACTCCTTTACGCGCAGCGGAAAGCTCACACTTTTGTTGCAAAGTTTGTTGCTTTTTTCTCACCCTTCCCTTCGTGTTTTTGGACGCCGCCATCTTCACATGTCTAGGTCATCGATTCCCAGATGTTCGTCATGAGCTAGACATCCTTCTATTGGGCGACTTTCTCACGCACTTCCGGCAAAGAGATGAGTCGTGTGCTCAGCGTCGGCTCGCCGGCTGATCTGCCAGCGTAGTGCCGGAGTGCTTGGACATTTTACGACAAACGAAACAAGTATAAACAAACGCTTAACCGTTTGTATTGAATGCAACACGGCCATAACACGGCATGGATATTCTCTTACCTGAGTACGTTCCATAATGGAAGTATTGAAGCCCCGTGGCACCCTCTTTCGTGCAATCGCAGAGAACGCCCTGAGCCGAATGCCCGGGTTTGATGCACACATTTTATTAAACTTCAAAACAATCCAGAGATGCGTTTCGAACGAACACAACGTCACGACATGTGTTGCAAGTCCGAACCGCGATTGACCGACGATTGGATGCCTCCTCCTGCCCGTCGTAAATTCGGCACTCACCTCGCGCTCGGTTTGCGGGGACGAACAGCAAGTCACTTAACTCTGGCGCACAAGCCGAGATGGCTTTTGGTCACGCACACTGCACATACACCATGCGAGGTTGAGTTATACGTCGCCCGAGAAAGATAATCTAGACCATGGGAAGGACTATCCACCCGCAGAAGCACAACGTCGCATTTCATCGCGACACAAAGGCGTCCACAACACACACACCATCGCCTCCTGTAATGCCAAACGCATCTCGCACTTCCTAATGGGAGTGAGTGGTACGCCTGCAGTGCCCAGATGTCGCGAGGTGGGGCCCCGAGAAGAACCAGGATCACGGAACCGTAACGCACCTCTAGAGTGGTTTGTGCCCTGTTGCCAAGGCAACCGATGTTTGAGATTGTCAAAGAAATGGCGCTCGCTCCAGCGCTAGAATGCTCAGAGCCGCGGCGGAGCAAGTTTTTCCAACGTTGCCGCTCTCCACCACGCGTCGCCCCAAGCTGAACTGGTCACATGATTGAAGCGTTTTATGCACGGGTTCTGTATCGGTTTAAAATGTCTTTTTCACATTCCGCCAGCAGGAATTATCACTGCCGCAAAATAAAACCCGGCACCAGGGGGGCCACTTTTTGGGTAAACATTGCGCGGTGCATCAAAGAGAACGAGCGCACGATCCTCCCCGTGCGACTGCGAGTTCGCCGCCGATAAAAAAGTCACGTGCCGCCGATACTGCAGCAACGTACACCGCGAAAGGGCAAGGCCAGGCCGCCGCACACATGCGGCAAGGTTTTTTCGTTCGCTTTTCCAGCGTTGAGCGGAGTGTGGGATTCAAGGTGTCAACAAAGCTTGCCCGTAGCAGACAGCCGTATGAGCAGCGCAATAGCGGAAGTACGTCACCGCCGGGGAGCGCAGCATCACGGGAGGGAAGGCTGGCGCGCCGTCAACAGCGGAGAGTAACTTGAAAGCAGGAGGAAACGCGGTCCGACGATAATGCGCGGTTTTCGTTACGATTTCTCAGCTTATACTCATCGCTTTAACTAAATTCTTGCGGGAGGAGATCGCAAATACATTGCTTTATTTGCTTACGCGTACATCCATGCATCGGCGGAAGGTATTTCAGGAGCCCTTTAAGCTCCCTATGGCACCAAGACTGCCAGAACACAGGCCCTGGCTATACATTTAGCGAATCAGAATAAGAAATGAGGGGCTCGTTGAAATAAGACAAGAATAAGAGTTGGCAGTCAAGAAAACCTCGGAAAGCAAAGGGAGGATATGGTAGGTCGTCGAAACAGATAAATAATTTTTATCTGTTTCAAAGCAAAGAAACACTTTTGCTTTTGCAATTTTGCAATGGATGTTTTTTTCATAATCTACTAAATAAAGCGACGATTTCAATTTCTTGACTGGGATAAACTATGACACTTGTTTATCGTGGTATTGCGCGGAAAAAATCGCTAATAACGATTCCATGTGCTACTGAGGCTAATTCGTGTTGCTGGTATATCTTCCGTTACAATCACTTTGTAAAGGTTGCAATAACGAAATATTTAACCTAGCGGAATTCGCACTGAAATCTTTAACAAGACATGGTATACTTAATGCGGATCGTGATTTTGTTCTGCAACCAAATTATACCGTAAACAGGGCAGCTACAAAATAAAGTGGCGCTTTGTAGCCTTTTCGCGGTTTTAAGTAACAATAAATGAAAAGTGACAAATATCATGAGAAAGGCAACGTTGTCTGCTGGAAAAGGTGACACCGTGTACAAACTGTGCAGTGCACATTCTGCAGGTTTG
Organism: Haemaphysalis longicornis; assembly: GCA_013339765.2. NCBI lineage: Eukaryota > Metazoa > Arthropoda > Arachnida > Ixodida > Ixodidae > Haemaphysalis > Haemaphysalis longicornis. The sequence continues at coordinate 116,576,607 of CM023452.1, read as the reverse complement.
TTTTCTAATCCGTCATTTAGGGCTAGGAAACTTACCGGATGTGGATTGTGAAGAAACCAATGCCACGGGGTGGTATGGGGCTGTGGCATTTTTTTTGGGTAGGGGTGTTAAGAGGTGGGGTGCAGCCTTTGTAGTAAGTATCATTAGCACCTTCACTACGCTCTCATGGGCCTCTACGCACATTCAAGGGCAAGCTTGTTCATTCAGCCAAAGTACGCAGACATTACAGAATACAGAAAACAATCAAAATATTCGGGAGGCTATAGGTATAATTTACTAACTAAATCATAAAAACAATTTCTAGGCTAGCTTTCCAAAATGTTGTAATGGAACTTTTGTTATAAATTTAAATGCCAATGACAATTTTAACCACAAAATAGCTCTAGGTAAACATTTAGGCATTGATACATTCTCAATTTGAAAAACAGTAAATTTTCTGGCTGTTTTTTTTTTCCTATACTTTGCATTTTTTGTTATTGTACTTGTGTTAAGCACCACGGCCACTCAACTATACTGTCTCGCTCACCTTAACGTCAAAAATTGGTTACTATGTCGTTTGGTTTCATTCTTTGATTTTTGCAATCAGTACTGTTTTTCAATGTTGAAGCCCGTAATGGAGGGTACTCGAATTGAAGCTGGAAGGTGCTGGCAGGCACTCCGAGCAGTGACGGCAGATGTTGATGTGGTGGCTATCCTGACTTCTAAAGGGATAACGGAAAGGAATTTTCCGAATGAATAATGTCAGCAAGCCAGAAATAATTCGGTAGCCAAGCGGTTGTAACAACAGGAACATATCAGTGGCATTGAACGTATCGAGAAAATTATAAAAATAATCTTTTTCAAAAGGAGTTGCCAAAAATTTGTCGTATTCCATATAAGCTACTTTGAAGGACGCTTCTTGTTTTTCAGCCTACATTTCAGAGATTGTATCCTAATGTATGCATCTTATTCGCCCTTTTATGTGTTCGGAGGCAGAAGTATTCTAGTTCACTCTAGCAGTGCTGACTCCCGCACGAAAAACATGTGCAATTTTTTTTCACTCCAACACGGTCGAAACCACGATAAGTTTTGCTGTGCTTCTATCACCCACATGAATGGCTTGTCTCGTTGCGTGATATTGACGTCTCGTGCTGTCTTCTATGAGTAATTACAACCACGATGTGTTAAGTTGTGTGCTCGTGCGAAAACAATATCTTTCTTCTTCATCTGAAGACCCCTTCATTACTAAAAACCTCGATCAATTTGGTTTCTTTTTCTTGAACAATTTTCATTCAGATTTAACGCCATTATGCTCAAGGAGACTTGGTTGAATTACCTAAATAGCGAAGCTACATTACAGGGCTACAACTCCTTCTTTGTCAACCGCACAAATTCGCGCGGTGGTGGCATCGCCATCCTTATTTCAAGCGACAGAGTCTTTCTGGAGGAAGTGCTCCACTTCTTTCCAGTGAACGAAGATTCTGGAGTTCTTTGCGTACAGCTACATGACGTGCTTTACTCTGTGTTGTATGGCCTTCATCAGGTAACACTGAAGACTAAAAGCTGTGTAGATGGCCTACTTGAGTATGCGTCCTACAAGACGATCGGATTGTTCCTTGGTGGAGATGTCAACATCAATTTTGGCGACAGCTCATGTTCTGACTACAGCATTCATCTGAATGTTGCCGGTGGCTGTAAAAACGTTTTCCCAACCCCTGCTCGTAACCATTACAAGTTCGTCCATTCTGGACCTACATTTTAGTAATTATGACACGCCTGTTACGGTAGCAGGCGCGAATTACTAATTTAAGCGACCATTGCCCGGTGTTCCTGGCCAACTTGGAATGGGAGTTACGACCTAAACCGATAGCTCCTATGAACATCTATCAAAGCATCCCTGATTGCAGCCTGGAAAAGCTCAGAAATAATATACTCTTTAGTAACGAGACATCCGTAATGAACCGCACTAATGCAGACGATACCTACAATACCTTCACGACATTATTCACTGAGCACTACAATGCTTGCTTTCCAAAGAAATCTTTCATTCTCCCAAAGGATATGAGAAAACGCTCGATCAGTGTGCGTACTGATCAAAAGGACTGAAGCAAAAATAAACTGTAAGGCTCATTCTTAAAAACACACAATATTTCAACCCTCGTTTTCTTCAAAAAAATTCGCAACGGGGTGACCGCTGAGCTGCGCTTTCGTTCCCCGTACGGCATTTATGAATTTAATGTCATGCCGTTCCGGCTTTGCAATGCCGCTGCCATATTCGAAGGCATGATGTGCACTTTTTGGAAGACTAAAGTTGAAGTCGCATTTTGCTATCTCGATGACGTCGTCGTTTTTTCGTCGTATTTCCACACACACCTTGTTCGTTTAGAGCAAGTTCAGACCTGCCTTCCCAACTCCGGACTACAGTTGAACATCAAAATGGGCCATATTGCTGCACGCCAACTACCTATGCAGGGCCACACCGTATCTCAGCACGATATTCTTCCGTATGGAACCAAGCTCCGAGCTGCTGTCGAGTTTCCGAAGCCGACAACGATGAAGGCACTTCGAAACTTTATTGGCTTGTGCTGCTACTACCGGCACCTTGTTCGCAACTTTGCTACCATAATTTTACCTTTACAAGAGCTCCTCAGCTGTGACAGCAATTTCACTGCGTGGTCACGGTCCTGCGCCGAGGTGGTCGGGAGTCTGCGTCGGATTCTTAGGTCTCCGTCTATATTGCGACATTTCGACCCGTCAGCGCCAACAGAGATCCACACAAATACTAGTGGGATTGGTCTCAGCGTAGTGCTTGCCCAACGGAAGTTCGGTTTTGACGAGTACGTCGAGGCGTACGCAAGCCGCACCCTTACGAAAGCCGAGTCAAACTATTCAGTTACTTAAAAAGAGTGCTTGACCATAATTTGGGCTCTAAGAAAGTTTCGCTGGTACTTACACGGCAGCCCATTTGATGTCGTCATAGATCATCACGCGCTCTCTTCGCTGTCTTCCTGAAAGATTCATCCACTCGTCTTGGTCGGTGGGCTCTTCGACTGCAAGAGTACGACATCCATGTAATTTACCGCTCAGGCAGTTTGTTCACATATGCTGACTCCCGTTTACACACACCAGTGTCTGCTGACAGGAGGAGGATGGAGCAGTTCGCGTTGGGGAAGAGTCCTTATTCCAAGACCCGTTGAGACCGTTCGGCTTCTTGAGCCCCCTTCACCAGCCAAAGCTGCTAGTCAGGGTCTGAGCTGGTCAGTGCCCTCTCCCAACCTAACCCCAGGGCAGGGGGTTAGGTTGGAGTTCTTATGCCAGCCCCACACAATATGCTAAATATCCCCACACAATATGCACAATATCCCCACAGATGTGGCCATCCGAGGAGTAGAGGGTGGGGGCCAGAATGTGGGCTCTAGTTGAGTGGGGAAAGGTGTTGGTTTGGATTCCTCGGAGGTGGTGTTCTTTTTCTTTTGTGAGGTTTTTGTGCGGAGGAGTGTACATTGTTCGCTGCAGGCGGGACTGCTGCGTGATTTCTGTGTAGGACAAGAGGGGACAAACACGCCACTGGTCGCTGAACTCCCGACTAGCCCGGTGGTTCAAATCTCTGGCATGCTGGCAGGCAGCTTCGTTGCCGTGTCCTGCCTTACGCCTAATGCTGATAGTGACCCATTTTGACGTCCCTTGACTTAACTAACACGGCGGATGAGCAACCCAAGGATCCGTGGGTTACTTCTATCACTTTCCTATTGTCTGCTACCGGTGCGTCACTTTAGAGAGGATCGCGAGCGCTACGCCGCCACGTTTAGGACTTCGCCCTCTGTCAAGGGTTGCTCTACCGGCGAAGCTACCTGTCCGACGGGCGGAAGTGGTTTTTGGTTATTTCTCGCCATTTGAGTTTCGTCATACGCGCTTCCTTACACGGATCAAAGTTCCGGTCACGCCGGCGTCCTGCAGACTTATTAGAGACTTCGGTTACGGTGCTATTGGCGTGGCATAGGCAACTTCATGCGCAAGTATGTCCGCTCGCGTACAGCATGTCAACGCCGGAAATTCCCGCCATCTCGACTTACCAGCCTGTTGCAACGTTTACCCTGTCCAGCAAGGCCTTTCGAGAGCGTCGGCATCGACATATATGGCCTACTGCCTATTACGTCCGCTGGAAAGTGATGGATTATAGTAGCTGTGGACCACCTGACCCGTACGCGGAAACCGCAGCGCTACCTGCTGTGATAGCTCGAGACGTTGTTTATTTTCTTCTGTGCCACTTTGTTCACTGCCACGGGGCACCTCGCGAATTTTTGCGTGACCGAGGACGGGTGTTCTTTTCCGACGCTATCGAAGCCCAACTGGCTGAAAGCCATTGTGTTCATCAAAACCACTACGCCATACCACCCGCTAACAAATGGGCTCACAGAACGCTTTAATTGTACCCTTGGCGACATGCGCTCTATGTACGTGTTATCCAACCAATCTAACTAGGACCTTGTGTTGCCCTTTGTCACGTTTGCTTAGAATACGGCGACGCAGACCACAACGCGGATTTCGCCGTTTTTCTTCTTGTAGGAACGTCAGCGTACTACACCATTGGCACCATTCTCCACTACAACGCCGATACCACAAAATTTAAAACGGTTTTGGAGCTCGCCCACAGCGCCGAAGAATACCGTTATCTGGCTCGCTCGTTTACCTCCGCCGATCAACAGCTCCAGAAACATCATAGGGATGAGTCTACCGAAGCGCCGACGAATGACTTCAGCTCATTTGCTTGGCTTTGGGTTCCCTTCCCAACCCTTGGTCTTTCTCTGAAGTTAGTAGCCAAGTATCAAGGACCGTACTGCGTTGTTGAGCGCAAAGCGCAGCTCAACTACCTGGTGGAACCATCCACCGCGACCTCGGATCTTCGTCGAAGCGGACGTGAGATCGGCCACGTGCAACGATTGAAGCATTTATACGACCCTTCAGTTCTGTCGTGACCCTAGCCGAGTCACCAGGATGGCTCCTTTTTGGCGGGAGACGATTGTAGCGAGAATATTGGCCTATTATACCACCAAGGTATGTGCACTGCGCAGGCATGAGCAATGTGGACAAGTAATCCAATCTTCCCGTAAGGGTATGCACGCACGCCCGTGTCAGCGGAAGAAGTAGATATACCATTTACGTGTTTTACACAAGCAAGAAACAAACACAAGTTGGCCTCTGTATGCGGCTGCACACGCATGTTCTCTGTGAATATCTCTAGGCACGGGCTCTTGTACTTCGCTTCTTATATTATGAGCTGAACCATTCTCTACGCATACGGGCTCCTGCGGTTTACGGGGCATTACGCTGGAGGAGAAAAAAAGAACTCTGTGTGTTGTTATCGTCGGTGCGTTTCCAGTGACGTCGGAGCTGCCTCAGGCGCCACCACCATTCCGTTTGCTCACGGGAAAACAAACTTTGTACGCTTTTAAATAAAACCCCTTCGTTGGAACTAAACTATATGTATAGGGTACACTTAGCTTATGGTGAACTCGGATAGGCCGAATTTTCGGTTACGCCGAACAACGTCGGAACGTTTGTTTGGTTTTTCATAGACGCAATGCAAAAAAACCCATAAACGTCACCGGCTAGCACCTTTTTTTTTGGGGGGGGGGGGAAAGACGAAAACCGTTTGGGTTTACCACCACTGCTCGCAATTCTGGGTGGCCAACATGCCAGTTTTGCGGGGCATTCTCGCGACCAGAGGGAAAAAAAGTAAAACAAAACCAGATGCGGAGAAAATTTGCGCCACGTCGGAATGGAAGGATAGAGAAAAAAATATGCGGATAAAGCTACCAACTCACCCTTGAACGGGCGGAGTCAGCGGCAAACCAAAGAAAAAGGGCGAGGGCGAGTTTTGCGGCTGCTCTTATCTGAAGAGAAAGGCGTAAAATTAGAAAATAAAAGCCACAATAAAACGGCCATGGCGAATTTTGTTTTGCGAACATGGCAGCTCTCCTCATTAATGCCATTTCTCAGGGGGAGCATGTTAGTTTGCGTCGCCGCGTCACCGCCAAGGAGGAGAGTAGTTCCCTCTCTGGCTCTGCTTCGTTGTCGCTTGAGGTAGCGGGTGTACGCTCTCTGTCACCGCTTGTACTGGATAAATCCAGGCAAGACCACTTCAACACAGTCGTTTATATATTTCAGTACTCAAATGTTAAAATGTCTTTGGTCTTTTTCTTCCTTTGTTAGTCCACTTCATTCACCGTCTTGAATCAAGATATTCGTATGCGCAAGGGCTTGTTCCGAGTCTTTTAATGATGATGCTGATAAGAGTAACTTGTTATATATATATATAAATATATATATATATATATATATATATATATATATATATATATATATTGAAAGAGAGATAGTCGAGGCTCACGTAGATGATTTAGGGGATCTTTTTGCGGGCGAAAGGTGAAGCGAGCACCTATTTGAGCGTCCAGACGTTAGCCGATATCACGCGCAAAGGGTCTCCTGCGGTGCTTCTTGCGCTGACAACAGCGTGAACGCATACCCTCATGGGTAGATTGGACAACTTCTAAATACAGCTGATGCCGGCGCCCGCCACATACCCTGATGGTCTCATGTATTCATTATTCACCGTACATTCGTCCCCTGTAAAAAGGAGCCATCCTGGCGACTCGGCTAAGGTGAGGAGAGGGCTAAAGTGTCATAAAAAGGCTTCAACCGTCGTACATGAACAATGTCACGTCCGCGCCGACGAAGATTCGAGGTCGACGTGGTTGGTTCTACGAGGTAGTAGACCGGCGATGTGCGCTCACTAACTCGGTACGGTCCATCGTACTTGGCTATGAGCTTCGGTGAGAGACCAGGTGTTCGTCAGGGGACCCACACCCACACGAGTGAGCCGGGGTCATATGGGAGTAGTTTTGTAAACTCGTCTAACGATATTTCTGAAGCTGTTTATCGGCCGAGGTAAATGAACGGACGAGTTCACAGCATTCTTCGGCGTGGCAGGCAAGCTCCGAAATCGGTGTATATTCCGTGATGTGTGGATTGCAGTGGAGAACGGTGCTAATCGTGTAGGACGGTTCACGTCCGTACAACAAGTAAAATGACAAGAACCGCGTAGTGGTCTGTGTCACCTTGTTGTAGGCAAACGTGACAAAGGGCAACACAACGTCCGAGTTAGATTGGTTGGAAGACACGTACCTAGACAGCATGCCGCCAAGAACATGGACAGCATGTCGCCAACTCTACTATTAATGCATTCCATGAGCCCATTTGTTTGCGGATGGTATGACGTAGTTCTCCGGTGAATCATATGGTATTCAGCTAGTAGGGCTTCGATTGCGTATAATAATAACACCTGCCCTCGGTTCCCGAGGTTCCCCGTGGCAGGGAACAAAGTGGCGCAGAAGAAAGGATACAACATCTCGAGCGGTCGCAGCAGGTAGCGCGGCTGTTTCTGCGTACCCGGTCAGGTGGTCCACAGCTACTATAATCCATCGGTTTCTGGCGGATGTAATAGGCAGTGGGCCATAAAGGTCGATGCCGATGGGCTCGAAAGGCCTTGGCGGACAGGATAGAGGCTGCAACGGGCAGGTCAATCGAGCTCGCGGCCATTTGCGGCGTTGATATCCTTTACACGAGCGGACGTACTTGCGCACAAAGTTGTACATGCTGGGGCGCGCGTACGTCACGTCGTTAGGACCCCGGCATGAGCGCAACTTGGATCCGTGTGTGCGAAAGCGCATATGTCGGCGCTCAAATGGCGATCCATGACCAAGAACCCCTTCCGCCCGTACGAGAAGTAGTTGCGCCGGTAGAGCAACTCGTCACCGAGGGCGAAGAGTGTTACTTTCGGCGCATAGCTCGCGATCCTCTACGGAGTGACAGACCGGTAGCGAATAATCGCCAATGTTAGAAGTAATCCACGAATCTTTGCGTTGCCCATCTGCCATGTTTGTGACGGCAAGGGACGACAAAAATGGGTAAGGGTCAGTGGTGGCAAATCAGGAAGCGCCAGCGGACACTGGTAAGAGCGATAGGGCGTCAGCATCAGTGTTCTTGCGTGCGGAACAGCAAATGACACGGATGTCGTACTCTTGCAGTCGAAGATCCCACCGACCAAAACGACCAGACTGATCTTTCACGGAAGACAGCCGAGAGAGTGCGCCATGATCTGTGCATCATGACAAAATGGTCGGCCGAGCAATTATAGGCGGAGTTTTCTGAGAGCCCAAATGATGGCCAAGCAGTCTTTTTCAGTAATTGAATAGTTTGACTCGGCTTTCGTAAGGATGTGGCTTGTGTACGCGATGACGTACTCGTCAAAACCGGCCTTCCGTTGGGCAAGCACTGCGCTGAGCTCAATCCCACACCCATTCCGTGTGGACCTCCCTTGGCGCAGATGGGTCGAAACGTCACTATATAGGCGGGGCTGTAATAAGGCGACTCCGGGTCGTAAACGCCTCATCGCATGAGAACGACCACGCATTGAGATCGCTGTAACTACTCAGGAGATATTTAAGGGTGAAATAATGGAAAGAAAGTCGCGAACAAAATGTTGAAAGTAGGAGCACAGACCAATAAATTTACCAAGTGCCTGCATCTCGTAGCCTTTGGAGATAGCAACCGCTCGGTGTTTATTCGTGTTTAGTTTAGATTAGTTTAGTTGAGATGTTTAGTTTGGTTTAGGAGGGTGAGCTGACATGCCGTGAAATGGCACTTTTTTTAGTTCAGCTGTTGTCAGCCGTGGCTAAAGCAGGTCAAAACGTGCTCTAAATGAACAAGGTGCGTCTGGTAATCCGGTGAGAAGACGGCGACATTATCGACACATCAGTTTAGTCCCGTCGAAATGCTGTCCTTCATGCGTTGGAATGCTTCACGTGCGCTGAAAGCCCGAACATTATAACAATAAATTCATTAAGGCTGTCTGGAGTAACGAACGCCGTATTTTCTCTGTTAGACCTTTCCATTAAAACTTGCCATTACCCAGAACGCAAATAAAGGGATGAAAAAAATTCAGCTCCCTGTTGGAAGCCTAGGGCGTCATTGACGCGCAGTAGAAGGTAGACGCTTTTGCACCTTATGAAGTTGAAACGGCGATAGTCATCGTAGAACCGGATGGATCTATCCTTCTTTCTGACAATGACCACGGGGACACCCACGGGCTCTTTGAGGGGCGAATTACACCGCGCTGCAGCAGGTCAGCCACCTCGTCATCAATAGTGCAACCCTCCGCCGGCGGAACACGATGCCGTCGTTGGTGAAGAGGAGCATGCGAGACAGTGTCAATCGAGACGACACACGAACCGAGAGACGCGACATTGTCGACACAGCATTTTAGTCCCGTCGAAATGCTGTCCTTCATGCGTTGGAATGCTTCAGGTGCGTTGAAGCCCGAACAGCATAACAATAAATTCATTAAGGCTGTCTGGGGTTACGAACGCCCTTTTTTCTTTCCCATTAAAACTTTCCAGTACCCAGAACGCTAATAAAGGGATGAAAAAAATTCAGCTCCCTGTAGGCAGCCTAGGGCGTCATCAGTGCGCAGTAGAGGGTAGACGCTTTTGCACCTTGTGGAGTTGAAACGGGGATAGTCATCGAAGAACCGGATGGATCCATCCTTCTTTCTGACAATGACCACGGGAGATGGCCACGGGCGCTTTGAGAGGCCTATTACACCGCGCTGCAGCAGGTCAGCCACCTCGTCGCAGATGGTGCAACCCACCGCCGGCGAAACAAGATGCGGTCGTTGGTGAAGAGGAGCATGCCAGCCAGTGTCAATCCAGTGTGTGACAACACACGAACCGCGCAGCGATCATTGTGCACAGTCGAAAGAAGACTGAAACCGGCGAAGAAACTCCGTAAGCTGTGCTTGCGGAGTCGGGTGTAAATTACTGTCGATGGGGTTCCGGAAAATATCGAAGGATAATTCCGCCGGCTCCCATGAACAAGCACTCAGTTAGTCGTCCTGAGGGTGGGTGAAATCATCCGGTACTTTTGTGACGACACGAGGATCGTGAAGCTGGATAAATCCGGGTGCTTCGCCGTGAAGTGACCCCCATGGCACTTGCACAATCACAGACAGTTAGTAGGGCGGGAAGTAGCGGCAGACACCTGCGTTTTGGAACGTGACGTCAGACGGCGTAAACAGTACATTTCGAGCAAGGACGGATTCGCAACACAGGGAAACAACACGGGAGAGGCATGGGGGACGTCTGTGTCTTCATTGATGACTGAATTTGTGCCGGGTACATCCTGAGAAACATCTGGCAAAAATGACAACTCGACTTCAGCAGGAGCGCAGCGGATAACAGTTTCATTCCGAGATAACAGCCTCAGCCTCGTACCACTCATGGAAAAAGTTGTCCTTATTTGCCCCTGTCCAGACATGTGAAGGGTCCCAGTCATGCATTGGAACATCTTGAAGCAGCAATTTTAGAATCCACTTTTACAACGCAGCATGACTGCTATGTTCGCAAATCTTATCTCATTCATAGGTTTGAGTCAGAGACGCTTGGAATTAACGAAAGTTACAGAAAATAACATGCTTATCCCTCGATTAAAATTGGTGACCTTATAATTTTTGTCACATTGCTATTGATCCTGCCTTTCAGTTTCCCATCAGAATTTACAGAAACTCCCCAAATACAGCATCCTTATTATCCTAATGCTGCTCGACAATGCGATTTGTCCTTAGGAAGGGGGCCGCGTTCAACCACCAGTTAGTGACTTTTAACCCTTTGTAATCTATTTATCCTACATATTTGCTGTTCGGTTGCTAGCTCACTGTGCAATTCTGTTTTGTACACCATATCTATTCTGTCCATCCGTGGGCGGCACACGCAAAATAATGTCTTAGTTCAAGCCTGTATGGAGCCATTCGAACGATTCTCCCCACCCACTGAATACTTTATTGTACACTTTTTTCTTCATTTTGAAACCTCAATTGTCCAGTCTTCTACACTGTGTGAACATGCAGTTCATGCCACGCGCGTTGTCCTGTGGTCTTGCAAAATTTAATACAACCCCCTCAACTCTCTCTCTCTATCTATCTATCTAGCTATCTCTCTCTCTCTCTCCATCCTTCTTTGTGTTGTTGCTGCACCACGGGTATAGCCCGACCTTGTGCATACTCTCCGTTTCGGATATATCTTCCGCTCTGTCTCACTATTTTTTTCCGTAAAGGTATTTTATAAATGTGCTTCAAATGTTGGTAAAAACAAAATCATATAACTACACTGATAAAGGCAAGGGCCATTGCCGCTACGTGATTAAACCTCCTTTATTATTGTCCTAGCTGTGTATCCGACTCTTTACTTATACTATATATCATTATAATCATCACCAGCCCACGTTCACTGCTGGCAAATGCTCTGGCATTTTTCTCAAATTATCCCGCCCCTGTGCAAACTGCAACCGATTTATCCCCGCAAACTTCTTTATGTTATCATCAAATCTAACTTTCCGCCGCCCCCTGCAACGCTTGCCTTCTCTAGGGATCCACTGTGTTACCTTCAATGTCAAACGGGTCTCTTGCATTTGCATTGCAAGCCCTGCTCACGTTCATTTCTTTTTAATTTCTACTAATATGTCCTTAACACGCGTTTGTTCCCTGACCCACTAGGCTCTCTTCTTGTCCCTTAATGTTACACCTATCATCTTCCATTCCATTTCTCGCTGAGTCGTCTTCAATTTAAGTTAAACCCTCTTAGTGAGCCTACAAGTTTGTGCCCCGTAGCTGAGTACCGGTAAAAAGCAGCTGTCATACACTTTCTTCTTGTGGGAAAATGGTAGGCTGCAATTCATTATCTTAGAATGCCAGCCGTATGCGCTCCACCCATTCTTACCCTTCTAATTATCTCTGACTCATGGTTCGATAGAGGGGTCACAAGTAGGCCCAAGTAGATAGATGCGCTTACCACTTCCACTGCCTCGCCACCTATCTCACCCCACTGTGGTGTGCCGAGGTTATTGATGATTACTTTAGTTTTGTGGATATTATATCTCAGCCCCACTGTTCTACTCTGTTTGTAAATTTTGGAAAGCATGCTTTGCAATTCGCCCCCAGAGTTACTTAGCAAAGCAACGCCATCAGCAAATATGAGATTACTCAGGTATTCTCCATTAACCCTTACTCCCACTTGTTCCAAATCCAATGTTCTGAATACTTTTTGTAAACATGCCGGGAATAACATTCAATAGATTCTGTCTCCTTGCCTGACGCCTTTCTTTATAGGCACGCTCGGACGTCACCTTACTTTGTCGCCTGTGGCTAGGTGTTGCCTTCACCGGTGCTTACTCCTACACCATTGGAATGGCCAACAGCCCTGCTTGTGATGCGTGCGCCACCGACGAGACGATTGAACACCTTCTGTGCCATTGTGACCGCTTCATAACGCCGAGGCAACAGCTCTCCACCACACTTCGCCGACTCGACGACCTCCCCTTTACGGCGCAGACAATTTTGTGCCATAGGCGCTGTCCGACACAGGCCGAAAAGGCTATAAAAGCCCTACTGCTCTTTTTGAAGGACACGGGCCTGTCTGAACGATTGTAGGGACATTACTATAGTGCAGTGCCCTTAGTTCGCCCATTTTATCAGTGGACCGTATTGGTTTTGTGCATTTTCTGGTTGTGTGCGTTGTTTGTACCGCCTTTATAGTTGCCTGGTCACGCCTTGTGTTTTTTCTACTTTTCTTTCTCTCATTTTCTCCTTTAATATGTACCGCTGTCCTTTCTTTCCCTTTCATTTCCCGTATCCCCTCCCCCCTGAGTAGGGTAGCCAACCGGACAGTATTCTGGTTAACCTCCCTGCCTTTCCTGTACTATTCCTTCCTTCCTTCCTACGGCTCTCCTTGTGGAGGATGATGGTAGCTGTGGCTACATTGTAAATATTCTCTTGTATTCTTACTTAATGCTCATCTACAGCGTGGTTAAGTAATGCCATAATCACTTCTGTCAAATCGCTGAGTCAAATGCTTTCTCATATTCTATGAAGGGCATATATAGGGGTTCAGTATACTCAGCGCACTTTTCTATCACCTGATTGATCGTTTGTGAATATGGTTCATTGTTGAATAACCTGCACGGAACGCTGCTTTTTAGGGAGACTGAAATTTAAGGCGACAGAAATTCTATTAGCGGTTACCTAGGTGAGTACTTTGCAGACGACAGACAGTAAGCTGATCGGCCGGGAAGTTTTGAAGTCCCTCATGTCACCTTTCTTATGGATTAGGAAGGTGTTCGCGTTCTTCCAAGATTCCGGTACACTCGTGGTGGGCATTGCATGTACAGGTACAGTGTCGTGCTGATACTGTCTCTTTCTCTCTCTGTATGTGTATATATATATATATATATATATATATATATATATATATATATATATATATATATATATATATATATATATATATATATATATATATATATATATATATATATGTATATATATATTTATATATATATATAGTGAGGAAATGAGGGGCTCGTTGAGGAAATACAGAAAGATAGGTCAGCAGTCTACAACGCCAAAGGAGGCATAGGGGTGTGGTTAGGCTCTTTTCTTTTCACTACGGTTAATGAAGTAAACATTATTTTAAATATACAGAAGAAAGAAAGAAAGAAAAACACGCGCCCAGAGTGGGGACGGAACCCACGCCTTTCGATTACATGTCGAATGCCTTACCAATTCGGCTATCTGGGCAACTGTGTTCTCCTTCACTTTCTGGGCTATTTATATTTACTAGAAGTGTATCTGACGCTTGAGGGTGGTATCCAGCGCCACTCTGACTGCACGGGGAGAAGGGGACCTTCTTTTCAACCCCCGGGGCGTGACTCGAACGTCTACAGCCTGTCATGAGCGGGTAACTGGCGGGAAGCCCTCTTATGCTACCTAGGCATCAAGGCTGCCAGAACCGAGACCCTCGCTAGGCTTTCGCAGAATAATATAGTGAGGAAATGAGGTGCTCGTTGAGGAAATACAGAAAGATAGGTCAGCAGTCTACAACGCCAAAGGAGGCATAGAGGTGTGGTAGGGCTCTTTTCTTTTTCACTACGGTTAATGAAGTAAACATTATTTTAAATATACAGAAGAAAGAAACAAAGAAAGAAAAACACGCGCCCAGAGTGGGGACCGAACCCACGCCTTTCGATTTTATGTCGAATGCCTTACCAATTCGGCTATCTGGGCGACTGTGTTCTCCTTCACTTTCTGGGCTATTTATATTTACTAGAAGTGTATCTGACGCTTGAGGGTGGTATCAAGCGCCACTCTGACTGCACGGGGAGAAGGGGACCTTCTTTTCAACCCCCGGGGCGTGACTCGAACGTCTACAGCCTGTCATGAGCGGGTAACTGGCGGGAAGCCCTCTTATGTTACCTAGGCATCAAGGCTGCCAGAACCGAGACCCTCGCTAGGCTTTCGCAGAATAATATAGTGAGAAAATGAGGGGCTCATTGAGGAAATACAGAAAGATACGTCAGATAATGTTTACTTCATTAACCGTAGTGAAAAAGAAAAGAGCCTAACCACACCCCTATGCCTCCTTCGGCGTTGTAGACTGCTGACCTATCTTTCTGTATATATATATATATATATATATATATATATATATATATATATATATATATATATATATATATATATCTGACATCCCACAGAAGGGTGGTGCACTGAACTGGGTCCGTGGGCCGGTAAGGGAGGTCAGTCACCAAGACACGGTGTGGTGCGATAGTGGCGGACTAGGAAGAAGTTGCCAAAAAAGCTGTTGGTTGGATGGACTTCATGTCTCCTGCGTTACACTCACCCACAGGATTTACTGTGCAACGCAACTCCGCACCATGAAAAAAACCGAGAATGCCATCATCATACCGAAGTACTCGGGAGCAAGCGACGATGTTCCCTTTGACAAGAGGCTCCGAGTCTTCGAGATGAGGACTTCGGCTGCTGCATGGACCGAGAGGCACAGCAGTGCCATTTTCCTGATTAACTTTAGGTGAGGCCTTCCGCTGGTACCTTACCGAGGAGCTGGACACTGGTGCATCCTGGGAGGACTTCTTTGCATGCATGATCAAACGCTTTGCAAGCGCCATCGCGGATCCATTCCGTCAGTTTATTAATTGTGGCTTTAAATCAGGCCACAGCCTCAAGGGGTATTACGATGAGAAAATGTGTAGGGGTCGCTGTGGTGTACAAAAGACGTGCACCTTACATCCGTGTTCATCGATGGTCTCCCTGCTGAAATGGCAACGGCTCTCGCGGGGATTACCCCAAACAGCCCCGCACCGTGGCTTTCAGCTGTGCTCAGAGTAGAGGCTGCTATTCACCGAGCTAAGTCGCAGTGCGTTCCACCAAATCGAAACGTGCCGATCAATCCACCGAACAGCAATTCCCATCAGCGTCCGCGTAATACGCCGGCACGAGCACCCCGGTCCGAAAGCAGGCACGCGCAATGGATGACTTGCAATGACACATGCACTGTCACAATAAATGTCCATGACGCGCAAGCATTTCCGACTTCACTACCGAACAGAGAAACGGGAAGGTCGACCCAAAGTTGTGTAAATTTAATTTGTTGCACTCATTAACGGGCACTAAGTCAGCGCAACCCTTGAAAATTACTGTATCAGCGAGGCAGTGCTGACAGCCATTCTTTTGGAATTATTGGCAGATTCATGCATCACTGCACAACAGGTAACATCACCGATGAAAACTTTGGATTGCGTCAATCTAAAGATAGAAATCGGAAAAATCACCCCGGAAATCTGAGTGCATGTTCTGCAAAGAATAAAGAGCAATCTACTTCTTGGCTTGGACAGCCCCAGCCTGTTCAACTTGTTTCTAGATCTCGACAGCCTGAGCCTACGCTAAGCAAATCATGTCCTCCACTCTCAATGCCCACAAGTCCATTACACGCTGACAAAAAACACTTGTTTACGGGAACTTTATCCTTCCAATTTGAGCCACCTAAATGAAACTCAGAGTTCAGCCCTTAAGCAACTTCTCCACAAGTATGAGAACATGTTTTTACAAATTTCCAACTGACATGGTTCATGTGGGAAGACTCAGACTGTGTAATCCGCCTTTACACCAACAACACTCTCGTGAGGGTGTAGCATGTGACGTCCCGCAGAAGTGTGGTGCAGTGGATATTTCTGGTATGGGAGATTAGCCACCAAGAGACGGAGCGTTGCGATTGTGGTAAACGAGGAAGAATTCGCAAGTAAAGGTGCTGCTTGGGTGGTCCCCATGACAACTCCTTTACCCCCCCTCCTCACACACACATATATATATATATATATATATATATATATATATATATATATATATATATATATATATATATATATATATATATATATAAAGAGAGAGCGAGAGACAGAAATAAGGTTTGGCTGTTCGACTGCCATACCTCAATTTCTGTTTCAATTCAACGAGCCCCGCTTTTACCATTCTAATTCCTATATATATATATATTGTGGAACTCCGATAATACAAGTTTCAAGGACCGCGAGAAAGTGTCGTATGTCCGGGGTGTCGTACGACCGGGAAGCTGGCAAATACCGGCCTAGTATGCGGTCTCACGCAACATGTTGGCTAAGAACTTGTATAAATTACCATATTATTGCGTTCTCAATTGATTTGCGAACATTTACCTGAAATCCCAAAGTAACAAAAAACCAATGCCTCTGTTGTGCCCCCCTCCTTATGGCGTCCAGCTAGCCCGCCAGCCAAGCACCGCACGCTACGCGATATAAGACCGACGCGGTCGAGCGAATTGAGAGGGGGAAAGTCATGTACGAAACTGACAATGTCAAGCGAAACGAACGATAGTACAAGGCGTATATGAACAAAAAACTCATTGCGGTACGTGGTGGAGACACCCTTTGAACGGCCCCGTGGCGCGGTATTGGGTCATATGCTCAGCATTAGCTGTTTTCGTTTCCCAAAAGACCCAGCCACGCGAAATAGATAATTCAACCTTCGCGAGTAAACCGTTTTTCGGCGAATATTATTGCGCGATCTGGCTACAATGACTTGGTGTGGCGGCAGCGAGTGACGCAAAATGGCACAGCCAACAGGTAAGTGTCCCCATACATCGCCTCCTGTTTTTTGCTCCACCGTTGCGGTGGCCGTGCGTGAATTCCGGCACTCATGCAATGAAAAGAGTGCAGTAACAACGCGCTTTGAAAAACACCTATAAGCAGAGAGCAGCATTATAGGGAGGATGAGCCTCGTGAAAGGAACAAAACTGGGATAGAGGGAGGGGTAGGAGGGGCCTGCGGCGGTTTGGTAATCACCGTAAGGTAGCGTCGCATGTATTTTTTCGTTCGTCGACGGGTCAATGGGAGCTTCAAATTAAAGGTGTACGCGCCACCTGAACTTCGACCCCTCGCGGTTGGCGCTTTGGAATACTGCTGCCACGTGGGGAGTCAGGGGTTAACTCCCTGTCATAAATACCCGCCTGCTAGCTTGCGTCGGTTAAGTAAGTGCTAATACCCGCGTGCCGACCTTTCCACATCGAGCTGCGTCAAACGGGGGTTAAGAATAAAGAACGTCAAGAGGAGGCGCTACAGCGGTGTAAAATATGGGAAAAGCGCCGATTTATCCTCGCCAAGGTCCATTGTATGCAGCGGACTCTGGGCACCCGAGCGTCATGTCATCATCATCGGGGTTTTTGATGCATTGTTGCCATGGGGAGTTTGTTGGGACGCCGATCATTCGTCGTTTGAAGCGGGTCGTCGTAAGTCCGGGGACGTATTAGCGGAGTTCCACTGTATGTATGTATGTATGTATATATAATTATTTATATATATATATATATATATATATATATATATATATTTATATATATATAATAGATATATATATATATAGAGAGAGAGAGATAGATAGATAGATAGATAGATAGATAGATGTAGATTTTTTCGTGAATGGTAGTCCTTAGTTGCTGCAGAACACAAATAAACAGTACTTTCTTTGGAGACTTTATTTCACCGTGTCAACCTGAGTCAGGTCTCTGCAGGAATGAAAGTTATGGGATAAAATCATGTGGACTCCGGGTGGGCGCGGCGACCCGAAATGGAAGTCACGTAGGAAACACACAGAAACGATCACGCACACCATACAGAGCTTATCCTGCTAAAGGTTAGCAATGAAGGCCCCCAAAAACTGTTCGGGAAAACAAAAGAAATGGAAAGGGGAAGGGCGAGGAGGAACACAATTATACAGAACCTCCTGCATGACCGCGAGTGGTGCAAATTGTAGGAAAGAGTAAGTGAGTGTGCATGCATGCCACCACAAAAAGGGATTGACTACCGACCGTCTTAAGTAGCCAGGGGAAGAATGCAGGCGGTGCTCCTTACGATACTGGTAGCCCAGGCTGCTTCCTCTACTTTGGGTGGATCTACAAAAGCCAACGGGGGAGCCCATTTGACGCATCCCTATTCCCCGCCGTCGCACTCCTCCGCACACAGCGTCGCGCCGTGTGTCGCAAACTAAAGCACGGCGTGGAAACTTTTGGCACTCGGCCTCGTCGCCCGCACTCCGCTTACTCCGCGCAAATAAGGCGGATCGCGGCAAATAAAAAGAAAAAAAGGGAGAGGTGACAGTCGCTGTGTGCCGGGCTTCTGGGGCAAATGAAAGTATAAAAGGAACGAAAAAAAGAAAAAAAAGAAAAGAAAAGCAAAGCAAAACATAGGCGAAAAGAGAGCAAGGACGCGCGCCCCCCGTGCGCACTA
Source organism: Haemaphysalis longicornis (assembly GCA_013339765.2). NCBI lineage: Eukaryota > Metazoa > Arthropoda > Arachnida > Ixodida > Ixodidae > Haemaphysalis > Haemaphysalis longicornis. Next base: position 116,557,905 of record CM023452.1, on the reverse strand, counting down.
GCATTGGGTTTCACAATGTGAATAAAAGACACCCGAGGTAGAAGCAGCCACCAGAACAAAGTGCTTCATACACGCTCGATCTAATTTGGAAGCTTCAACAATCGATTTCACACGTCCCATTTCGCACATTTATATCCACAAATTGAGAATTTTCTCTGAAACTCTCCTGGAAATTCACTGCTTCACAGCCACTTCGACAACGAGAAGCGACTTCTCATGCGCTCTCTGTGCAGACGACGGGTAATTTTCATTTTATTGGAGTTCACCAGGTATAACGTTCCTTCTTTCAAATATGGCAGTAAAAATAGTATTTCTTTAGCTAACGCCATGTGTTTTCATAAATGAGAACAGTGTTTTACGGGTTTCGTGGGAATCCCTGGTCGATTAGCTAAACACCAAGGAAGGATACAGTGGGAAGAAAAGCTCAGTCGTTTTCGGTCGGTCGTGCAGCCAGTGTCACAAGCAACTCCCCGTGGGTGAAGGCGACAAACCTTGCTTCGGGCACGTGGCAGTGCTCTTTCAAACAGCGCGTCCAATTTCACTTTCGGTGCTGTTCAAGCACAGCATTTGAGCGTAGGTGCAATGTGCTATTGCCTACACCTGTGCCTTGCAACCTACTTCCTGCAATATGTGGCTGGGGAAAAAGTGATGACACTCCAATATGCTTTACGGCTACACTACTTTTTTCTATTAAAAGTGCCAAGAATATGCTGCTGCAAGGAAGTGGGTAAAAAAAGTTAAAGAAACATCCCGTCTGAGTTACATAATCACGGTTTTGTTGCCACAGAAGTTCCTGCTATCTTTTTATTTCAAATGTTAATTTTTGTTACAGAGTAACGAATAAGGATATATCCTTCGTGTCCCTTCGCTATCGATCTGCGTATGAGAAAAAGAACACTAAACAATTTCTGCACAGCACCACCTAGGGGATGAAGATGCGGCTAAGACCACATAAATTGGTTGTACACAGATTTTTATTGCCAAGTGTTCTCCGAGAGGGATAGTCAAACAGAAGTGTAGGGTCACATAGTTCAAAACACCTTTAGTTGACCCGAATATCAATGTAATCTTTATTTGAACAGATTACCACGCAGTTGTCGAAGCTAGAAAACCTCGTTCGTGAAGCGCTATCGCAGGCACCGGAACGAGGTAAGTTCCCGGTAGTTTTCCCATGGTCTTTCATAGACGGTAGCAATGCATGTTGCGGCAGGCTGTAGGAACAGAAAAACACATGAGTAAAACATGAAATCGCAAAATATGCATCGTGGTAAATGTTTAGCATATGATCAGAGTATAAATGCTACTTTAGAAAACAGGAAACGTGCTGGACTAATTTCCTTGGAAAAATGAGCCATTTTCCTTTTATGCAACTTTGATACAACTACCAGTCATACAGCGAACCATTTCTTTTAATATTTTCAGCGCTTTCTCACCTTTCTCGATTTTGTTATCTGCCATTTATTCTTTTAGTAATTTCTCCCCTGTTACGAAGCGGGAACCTTTAGCCTATTTGAAAACTCTGATATGCTCGATTTTTGAACGAGTAGCTCGCTGTAGGGATGGCTGTATTTGCAGCAATGAATTCCTTTTGAGACCTATGGAGAAAACATGCACGAAAGTAACGATATTAGGAACGTTTGCTTGATATGCCATTTGAAATCGAGTCTTTCGGTAACATTTTCAAATAAGCGGTGACTTACTTAAGATCTATTTCACAGAGAATTTACCAGCTACAAAAAAGTGGGACGATCCGTGTATTGTGACTGAATTCGAAAATGCAAGAACCATAAGCAGCTTGCTATACACGTGAAAATATTTAGATGAAAAGTTAACCAGAACAATAAGCTAAACATGTTCCCATTACTCTTTCTCTTAATACGGAGTAAGCCTACTCAAGCTAAACACTTGGGCAAACCGAAAACCCTCCACACCAAAAAAGCTTCGCCGCCAACGGTTTTGTTTAAATTTTACAATTCTCGCTAGTGTCATCATGCAATTCTGTAAAAAATGCAACGTACCGTGTTCGTTGTCGGTTGGCAGGTTTCGATGGAGTACTTTTCACTGATGGGACAGTTGGTAGGTGCAGTTTCGAATATTAATCTGTAGTTGACTCCTGCGACCACCTAGGCGCGTTGTAGGTGTAAAAAAGTACGGGTAATTCTGTCGATTGCGCTCTGTTGTAAAGCAAAGCAGGATCCCTTTGTCTCATGCATTAGGGACATTTTTTTATCTTATGAAGAATATAAACGGCTTTTTGCAACGCGATCAAATTCAGGAACCTCAAAACAGCTCTGCACCACGAAAAACTAAGACGCTGAAATTCATGCCTAATGTTCCTAACGGATTCCGAAATGTGTTCATTAAAAAAGACACCCTATTTATTCTGAAGACTTTAGTAAACGCCCCTTTTGAACCCCTTAGCCTACATCAGAAAAAAATCTGTATTGTGCGGAATCAAAGATAACGTGAAATGGCAGTTAAACGCCTTTGAGCATCTCTTTTGTTAAAATTGGTTTACGCTTATGGTGACGTTCAATTTCTGAGTTCCCTTTTCAGGCGCATTGTTCAATCTACCTCAATTTAGAAGTAATCTAAATAGCTGAAACAAATATTTCCCAAAAAAGTTTTTGCCGCGCCTATATACAATTCTAGGAGGTGACAATAACAAATACGACGTATTTTCCAACTTCATGCAATGCAAAACGACTCTAAATTATTAATTAGCTGGTTTTAATTTCTTCCCTATGATCCTCGCGGAATATTTCTTCAGCCTAATTTTGTTGCTCTACCGTAACTTTGCTACGAATATTTTATCCTCTCAAGCATAACTGTGCTGCAGAAAACACCATCGAAGGAACGTTCGTAGATAGGATCGAAATGAACATTCCATTTTCCCTAGCCAGAACGTGCGATGACAACGTTACCGTCGACACAGCGAAAGCAAGATGCAGGTGCTTACAATTTTGTCCTCCTATATTTTACCTAGTTTTAGTTCGAAGTTGAGTGCAAGTAGTTTCTTTCATAAGCCGTAATTTAAATAGAAGACTTGTGCTAGCACTTAACGAGTAAATGATTAGTGTAAATTCGTTGAAAGGGAACACAAGATACAACTATGTAACGCGGTGCGGAAAATAGTTAGGTTGGGCGCCCTTTTAATGCATTGGGGCCCCGTAGTAAACATAAATAAATTCACCCTCAACAGAAATACCATATGGAATAAACAAACTCTCCGGATATTTTCCATTAATATTGTATCAAATGAGGATTTAACCTTTTCCGTCGTATGTAAAGCTGATTTTGAGCGGAGATAACAATAAATAACGTGATGCCGCGGTGATTTGGTGTCATTGGAAATAAGCGGGTTAAGAGCCATGCGTTTCTTTAGCCCCGCAGAGTGGACGTGATTATCACTTTAAGCTCCTACGTGTAAGGTGTGTAAAACCAAAAATTTAAACCCTACAAATAAAATGTACGAAGAAAACCTGCAACCAGGTAACACCTCCCAGTATTGATGATGCATGGAGTTTCCTATTTTATACTGCGAAAGCTTGCATCTGTGTTGGATTTTTAAAGCCGCGTTCTGGCATAAGGTTGCGTGCCTGAGAGTCACTGGCGAATTGAAGCATTTAATTTTCGGGATGACTGCCCAGATGTAAACTTATGACGGAAGAAGGGACACAAGTCAGGCACTTCTTTAGCTGATATAGACTGACAAAACTTCACAAAATTGGTCTCACGAATAGTAAAGGCGCTTTTATTCAGCTGCAGCATTTCATCTTATTCCCTCCGGTCGTAGCACCTGGCCTCTTTCAAATGCAACACTAATTAGGACGGCTTATAAACTTATCAAATACTACAGTGTCCTCGAGGGAGTGAGACGGAAGGCTCACTTTCGTTACTTGGATTCCACAGTGAAAGCAAAAATTGTTGCCGCAAGCCCCGCGTCTTTAATGCAACCCGTTCCGCATTTTGATCAATTAGCCTCAATGAATAAACGGGCTATTTGCACAGTTGTTATACCAATGCATTTATAACGTAGGCTACTTTTACTTGAATCATTTTAATTAAATTGAATACTTTAAATAATGTGGCAATATTATACGGTCATTGTGATGGACGCATGGTGGAGCTGTAACCGCAGACACCGTGCTTCCTCTGTATTTGGTGGTCTTTCTGCGTAAGTACTAAACGTGAAGGAACATATTGTTATAAATAAAAAACCGTAATTCTTCAAGACACCTGAAAAGATATGCAGACGGTAGGGTTGGGCTGTATGCTTTATTTATTTTATAATATGTGGTCACATGCCACATACACATTTGTAATTCTCGGTATAGTTTCACTGTTACACTGTAATTGCAGGTCAGTATTTAAAGTTGGCAACTTGAACTCTGAATAGCTTTTCTTGCTCATTGAGTGCGCAGATAGAATTACGTCGCAACATTGGAGTCTAGAAATAATTCTCGAGTTGCCGTAATTCGCAAGGTATTTATTATATAGTACTGAAATTTTGTAGAAAATTAGTGCTTAAGCGTTCCCTACGAAATCATATTTGAACGTGTAAAACAAGTGAGACGAAAAAAAATGCTGCCTACTTTTTTATTACCTGTCCTTGAAAGGGCCCTGGATTGTCTCATAATTCGTTAAAAAGTGACACACAACAAAGAAATAAAAATGTTATTATTGGTCGCAAAGGAAATATCTCTATGTCTATATCTCTATCCACGATTGTTTTGAATATGGCTGTTAATTTATGTCCCTGTACCCTTCGCACCCAGACTACCTTTAAGATTCATTTAAACGACGTGAATTTAATCGTGATGCAGCGATGACGCTGATATGAAACATCCCTTGAAGTTAAAAATCCTCAAAACTGTATGCCCGTCATTCAAAGCACCACCGACGTCTCACCTGTGTTTCTACTTTGACGAGCTTCAGAACGGTGCGGTAAGCATCCAAACCATTTGTCTCCTGTGAAATGGCAAAGTGGGCGAGCTCGAGGTACTTGGGGTTGCTCGAGGGATCGTGTTGTGTCCAGCCTCCAACAAGACGTTTCGGATTCGAGCAAAGCGCTACACCGACTAGCCCGAAGAAGGTGATAATTGCGGGTTGCTTCATTCTTCCGCTGGCACGGGACTTAATTGGAAATTTTACTCTCGAAGGCTACCAGATGACAACTTCTCGCTTGGATTGCTTCTGAACTGCAAGTTATATATAGCCGCTCGTCCTGCACAGAATCCGACCAGGCGTTCGCCCATGCGTCACACTCGTGCCCAGAAAACATTGTCTCTGTGTTGCAGGTGCAGCGCGTGACAAACGTCTACATTACCGATGGGAAGATTTCATTGTACGAACGTTGTTATTGACCCGCAATATCGATAGCCTATTTTGATGAAATGATTGGATATTGTTCGTGCTGAAACACATATTCCATACAAACGTTGAGTAGATAATATTAACTCTTACATTTATTCATAGGCACGTGCAAAAAGCGTAGCTCTTTTTCCGAGTACTCGTGCACTATTGGCCGCCATAAGGAGTGTCTCAGTTCGGAGAAAAGTAGTAATAAAAGTGTTGTTTCGAGATCCCTTGTTTAGTGCCTTTGTATTAGCGAACAGGTGGAGACGTTAACAATTGCAGACCCTTCAATCACTATGTTCCTTCGGGGTCGTATTTTGTTTTCTTGTAGTACCTCTTGTTTGTAATAATCACTTATTTCTGCCAACATTTCTCACAATGATGCATTTTTATTTCTTTTTTCTCACTGTGGTTTCTAGTTTAATTTCGTTATGCGACTTTACCAACTCGCCAAATATTCCGTGTTACAAGAAAATTATGGCCTACGTTGTGGAACTTCTGCAATAATATGGTTGATCAGATAGTATTTGACTAGGGATTATTTGTTTGTTTCTTTACATACCACAGTTTGATTGAGGGGGGAAACTGCATGTAGCCTGATTTACAACGGCGTGGATTTGTGTACAGGGTTGAAAATAGTAAATATTTCGGAAACCATAGTAACGGCATCACTCGAAACGTAGTAGTGGACTTATAATTGTCACGTTTCTATCAGGAACCCTTGCGCATTTAAGCAGAATCCTCATCACCATTTTGTCACTGTATTGTGTTAAGGTGCGTGGTTCGCTGCAAAATAGGTCGGAACTCTTAAAATCACTGTAATAGTGGTGAGCCACCTGGTGTAGGATATGTCATAGGCGGAATTGATTGCAGTTGACAGAGGTAAAGCTATATTTGTACAAAAAAGGCAAATCTAAATAAATAAAAAGTCCTGGCGGTGGCGCAAAGAGGAATAATTAAAACAACAGGGGACTGCCCCTGGTGTACCAAAATGGGAGTGGAACTTGTACTGTCACCGCCGGTGTGGCGTTACAGAATATGCACTCAGAAACATATGCACGTTTTCGGGAAGTCGTAGAGATAACTCATAACGTGGCAAAGAATAACTAATTACATCGAGGCTAGTTCACACATACGGATACTAGATTTTGCCTTTATTTTATTTTAGTGTTTGGGCACTAAATCAGGTAAACACCGCATACCCAAGATTGCAAATTAGTCTCAGGCATGGCAATGTTTGTTTTCTGAATCACGTATGTCACCCTAGAGTGCTCTAAGAACCTTTATAGAGCCCCCGTTATTTCAATGTTGCTCAGTATGATAGAAAATGTGTAATTGGTGCACCCACAATTTCTGCAACTGAGGAGTGATATCACGCATGGCCCTGAGATAAAATGTTTTTTTTAAACCAAAGATACATCTCCCATAACGGTTTCAAAAATTGTTTACCACAATAACCACTTGCAGTCGTTCGCTTTCTTGTGTAACTGCAGCCCTCGCGCTTCTGCGCTGAATTTCTATATGTCAATTTGTCTACACGTTGTACAACGTTTTTGGTATCCGCATATTACCATGCTTGTCTAATTTCTAGTTCTTGCGGGACGGTCGTCTAGAACTGCAAAAGGGATTTTCAGAGTATTTTTACCGACTACCGGTGTGCTGCATACTTTGACCTCGGGCATCGCCACCTGAATATTGTTAATCCAAAACGCATCGCCCGCTTCTCCATGGGAGGGATGGGGAAGGCTGCTTTGGCTACACGCCGTAAGGAGGGGCCTCAAGATTAATCGGGCTTAACCAACCGTGCGGTATTAAAGAGGGGCTTGTGCCTTTTTTCAATGGAAACCTATGCTCAAGTCGACCGAAGTATGGGTGCTCGGGATAGCGATAGAAAGCTAAGCGCAGCGGTGGAGCACCTCTAGGCTACGGAGCCCGTTTAACAAGACGTCTCGCCAAAATTAACGATCTTGTGATTAAAATACCCAGAAAGCCAGCAAGTTGGGGAAGTAGGGGGGGTACCGGTAAATGTGTCAATCTGGCGAATGGGACTAGTGCGTTTGGCATTAAAAATTCAGGAGACGACATCATGGGTTAGGGTAGGCTGGTTGCTGGTTGACTTAAAAGACTTCAATTATCGTGAACATCTGCTCAATAACCCCGCTGTTCCGCCTTGGTAACTTAATGCGTAGAAAGACCGGTAGTGGTGCGATCAGCATAAGTTATAGCCTGAAGAGTGCTAAAGCTTTAACAATACCACTGATTTTTTGCTGGGAAATTGCTCTATTCACTCAATCCTACACAATCTTTTTAGAAATAACGGTGTTTGGTGTCTTTTGGGTCGGTTTAGTGGCAAGGCGAGGTAAAAAAACACGTTGGATTGGCGTTATGCACCGCAGAGGCAATACGTGGCTCATACCAATCTCGGAAATTAATATCGCAGCACTCGGTTGGCCGGAGGGAATTCTCGATGCATACAGTAAAGGGACGGCCCCGTTAGACGAACTCGGAAGGAACAAAGTGTACGACAACACTCCGCTTGACAAAAGCGCTGTCGCCAGAACGCGGACGAAATTATGTTAAACTATGGTTTCCTACGTCTGTGTCAGTGCTGTGTACGGAAAGCGTAACGGCCAGAATTACCACACCTTGGATCATGCTCCTCAAACGCGCCATTGGGAGCATATAAATAATATAGTGCGATTTGTATCTCATAGGGTTGGCTTGCTTAAAGCAGTTTAAATTCCGGCCTTTTAAAAGACTATTTTTGAAGTAGCTTCCACCACCTTTCTACTACGCGGATTATGCGGGACTGGAGTATACAATATTGCTACAATCTACAGTCGCTACATTGCCACAGTCGCTACAATATTGCAGTGAATTCTGAATGCCCATTTTGAATGGGGTGTTCTACGGGTTCTACAGATGAATTGAAATTTGCCATATACTTTAATTAAACGTAGCTGCTGCCCCACCTCAGTTTTTGTACGGTAAAAACAAACGGACACGACACCCATGAATAAAATTTCTATGCTGTCACTTGAAGCGTTTTTTGGAAATTGTAAGTACGTGCTTTACACAAGAAAAACATGTTTTCGCTGATTAATTGGTATGTGTGAGGATTAGTAGAAATAAGGTATAATTGGATTGCGCAATTTCTGCATTCATACATTAATTACAGAATTGCACACTGGAAATTTCCAATGCAATGACATAAATATTTGGTGGAAAACATGTTGCGTCTTGCGCAGCATCATCATCTGAAAGACGATGGAATGGCTGTGTGGCGTTCTAAAACAAACTCTCCCACTTCCCCTTAGTTTCCGCTCCTTCACCGCAGTGATATCTTGTACCTATCTTAATACCGTTAATTGACCACGCATACTCTGTCCACTCTCATCAGTGCCTAGGTCGCTGCACGGCACGCTTTTCTTCTACCACTCTACTGCGCAGACACGAGTTCTGCCTGCGGATATTTTCCGCATCATGAGCCTCGTGCCAATGAATGTGGATGGTAATTGTAGTGTCTTACGAAATGCCATTGTTTTAATAAGTCGTTTTGCTAAATTAAAAACAGACTTGGGCAGCAGTGGCTGTAGGGACCGGTAAACTCACGGGTCATCCTGTATTTTTATAGTGCGACAGACAAGGCTTCGACTACCCCTCCTCGGCTGCTTGTCTAACCTGCTGCCGACGGAACACCAGCTTGACTGGGCGATTTCCCTGGACCTGCGCAGTTAGTCCCTTCCCTGCGCGGCGAGGCCGTTCTTGCTCAATAATAAGCGACGGACTCAGTGCGGCCGGCACTTGCGCGGCAGCGGCGGCACAGACCGGTCAACGCACGGATCCTCCGGTATTTTTACAGGTGTGTAGTCGCCTGAACGGCACAATTTTGCACAATATATTTGCCGCACTGCTGCCCTTATCAATGAGTGACTGTGTATGCAATGAGTGTGATGTGTCAATCGGGCCTGATGACTCATATCTGGTATGCAATGAATGTTTTTGTGTTTACCATCTGGGCGATTGCTCAGACGTGTCAGATAAAGTCTTTCGGTCGCGAAGTGGCTCATGCCGAAAGCAGTCGCGGTGTCCCTTGTGCCGAGGCGTGAAATAAAAAAAACTCCCAAGCATTTCCCCGAGGGTGAACATGGTTAAGTGCGAATGCACGGGGTGATGCTATGAGGGGGAGTAAAGTTAAAATCCGTTGGCATTCGCCCGTGAGCGCGCGCGAACCGACCCACGGAGGTCTGGCAGTTTATCGCTGCATATATAGGGGGGTACGCCGCGCCGAGCCAGGTGGCTGAGAGAGGAGGCGAGCGCAAGGGGAGAGGGACAGCGGCGCACGGCAGCTGCAGCCGAGCGAGGGGGAGAGGAGAGAGTGTGACGTCACGGTGGAGAGAGAGGCGCGCGGCAGCTGCTGGGGAGAGGAGGCGCGCTGTGACATCATACTATGACGTCACGGCGCGAGGAGTGGTGCGGGGAGCGGCGCGCACCCGCGCAGCCATGGCGAGGAGGCGGAGCGAGCGCGGTCACGTGGTGAAGGGACGTCACCGCGCCGTTGCTACCGACGCTCCTCTCCGCTCCACGCCGTTGCTAGGGAGAGGAGGACTGCGGACGCCGCCGCCGCCGGCGGTGGGAGGTTTGGGGTCGCTTATAAAGTGCATTCGCACTTAATAAACACTGTAGGCTACAAGAGTGTCACACCGATCGTGGCTTTTACTGAGAGAGTGAAACGTCTTTATGAAACAGTCAATGCCATCGAAAGCAGCATGTAGATGCTGTCCAACAAATACCACATGGTGATAACAGATATGACGAACCAGCAGCAGAAAATGACTGATATTAGGCACCGAGTGGAGGGAATGGAAACAGGCCAAGGCAACGTAGAGATGAACAACCTGATGAAAGAAATGAATGAACTCAACCGGCACGTCCGTAAACTGAATCTTAAGCTGCATGGCAACCAAAAAACAGACCACGAAAACCTTCTTGAGAAAGTCAATGCGGCTGCTGCATCGCTCAACGTTCCTGAACTCACTGTAAGTGACGTCACAGCCGTGCATCGGTTGCCCTCTAAGCCTGATGAGACGCCTGGGATTATCGTTCGCTTCACTCGACAAACCGTGAGATACTACTGGCTTCAGAACAAAAAGAAAGTAGTTGAAGCTAAGTCGGACGTGTTCATTTAGAAAATCTGACGAAACAGGCACAAACCCTTCTTTGGGAAACCAAGCATTGGGCACAGGAAAAAGGCTTTTGCTTTGCCTGGCATAGCTATGACAAGGTTCTCAAGCGTCGATGCGAGTGAGAGCACGCGGTGGTCGTCAGATCACAAAATGACCTGTCGACGATCGCTTAGGCCATCGACCAGTGTTCTTCGCATCTTTCAGTTGCATTTATATTGCCCCTGATGAGCTTAGTCACAATAAGGAAAGAAGTATCGCCGGATTAAAAGTTTTCACTTAAATGCGCAGTCAATACAGAACAAACGGGTATCTTAGGACTTATTATTTACTAAGATAGGATTTGATTGTGACATAATTATGCTATCGGAGACTTGGCTATTCAGTGAAGATCAAGTATTCTGTATTCCTGGATAGAAAAACTTCTATATCAACCGCCCGCCTCACCGTGGCGGCATTATTGCCTTATTGGTAAAAAATGATTATCGCTGCCAGTTGTTGCATGATTTTAGTGCTACAAGCAATGATTTGGAAATTTAGCTCCTTTCTTTCAACAACTATGTTGTTTCGGTTGTATATCGACCACCCACTGGAAAGTACAGTGCAATTTTCTCGTAGATGGAAAAAGTTTTTCACTATTGCCTTAACAATAAGCTCAACGTTCTTTGTGTTGGGGATTTCAATATTGATATGTCATCAGGATATCATTCAGCGAAAGAACTTGTACATATGTCTGAAAGTTTTGGTCTGACTAATCCTATAAAAATGCCAACGAGGGTTACTAAAACCAGTTCCACACTTATGGATATTTTTCTTATTAGCTCAATTATCACAAACCTAAGATATGGTGTGATAGCATCTTATTTAAGCGACCATGTCCCAAGTTCTCGGAAATTCAGCGGAAAGTTAAAGTGTAAAATCGTCTTACACAATTCGTAATATTTCCTGTGTGAACCTCACCACATTCCGTACTGAACAATTAACAAAGTCATGGGTAGATATTCTATCCAGCGATGACGCAAACATTGCTCTTGATAATTTCCTTCAGATATTTAGGAACTCGTAATAAAAATGTATAGTTCAAAACGTTTACGCCAGCCAGAAAAAGCCGCAAGCCTTGGATTAATCGCGAGCTTCTGAGGAAAATAAAAGCGAATTGTTCGATGTACACCCGGCGTCAAAATAAGCCGGGGCACGCCAGCGCCTGGCAATATGCATCGCCGCGACATCTGACGTTGCACATCTGGTGTCGAGACAGCGATGTGCGCGTGCGCATCCAACCACTCTCGCTAGTCTGTCTTTTCATTCGCTTCAAAAGGCAACGCGTGTCACAGTCAGCGCTTGGCGCCAGGGGCCACTTTCTCTGGCCAACCCCTCTTGCTCGCACACGCTTCAGCGGCCGAAGGCGAGGTTGAAGATGCGTTGCTCGCTCTGCGCTGCTCTGATAAAGGATACATGGAAACGGGAACGCTATCTTAGTTTTAAATACTGCATTCTTTTTTGCAGAAAAGCTGTCTATGGCTAGGATCCAGCAGATCGTCTCCGGTAATAGGGCAATGTAGACAAGAATGTAGACAAGATGTAGACAAGAACTGCGTCTTAGGGTGGGTACAGAGTGTTGTCGCAATTGTCATCATATCTATAAGTAATGACGTCATTTGACGTCTGAGCCAACAGACTGTGTAAAACGCCGTTTTTTTACGTCCATAGCACATGATACGGCTACAACGTATTTAGTCAACATAGCATTAAGCCAATGCACATCATTGTCGCGTGAACGCCCGTCTCACGTTTTCTCCAAGCGTCGAGCACCTCGTGCGGGCACAGCATACTGCCCCTTCCCCCCGGTTCCTCCTCCCCCCCGTACACTTTTGGAGAGCGCTGGCTCGCGCCACCAAGGCGAACCTACTCCCCTCCCAATTTCGCGACATTCTCCTCCTTTGCTATCCTTCACTCGTCGGTCTTCCCATCGTTCCCGCGGTCACGACGAAACCGACGCGGCTGAGCCCAGAGCGGGGCGCCAAGGGGCTGTTCCCTAAAATTTCTTCCCCGCAATTCATTTGTGTTAGGAGGTGGAGCAGACAATAAGGGGGTCGTTGTAAGCTTGGTCTTTGTATGAACGCTTTCCCACATCGACTGTTCAACAGTGAATCAAGTCAATCTTCGGAGGGACTACCATCGCAGAAAGTGACTCTAACGCTTGTTTCATTGAAACTGTACCGAAACAAATTATATGAGAATTAGCCGCTAAGAGGAATCTAACACAAAGCCGGGTTTTATATTTTTCAAAATTGCATGGTTCACAGTGAAATTGTACATATTGTGTAGTTCTCGTCCGCTGTCCGCACGTATGGGATTCTACGGGAGGGAAACGGACAGCCCCATGTTTGTCCAGCGGAATAAAAGTCTAGTTAATCAAAAGTTCATTCAGTAAATTAACCAGGAACTATGCTGAATCGCCAATTACGAACAAACCTGTTTTGTTTCGTGCACCCCTTGAACCCAGTCAAAGATTACGTTGAGGCTCGGCACCGCAGCTTTGATGGTCATCCTTCTTCACAGAGTGGAAGGGAACTAAATTTTTTGGTAATTTTTTGTCAAACCGAGGACAACGCCGAACTCTTCTCCCGTTTCCCCTTCTTTAATTGTTTCGGAAAGTGTGCAAGTTGAAGTCTCATCACACCTTCATAAAATAGATTTTTTCTCGCTTCAGTTCGTATTCTGTTTGTGTGCTCATTCTTAGTAAACAACCAATTGCATGTTTTACGAAAAAAATATTAAAACTCGTTCCACCGATTGTGATTGATATCTACTGAAACAGCGCGGAGACGAAGTTACGACCGCTTTCTCCAATACGTGGCAATCTCTCTACGTAGATTATGTTATAATGAAAACAAACTAATTCTCCAACGTTTACAACTTCCCTACAAGTAAACGAACTCGGCATAGCCGTATAATCGTCCTATCAGCATTGTTTCATAGAACTTGTTTTCTGGATCCATTTAATAACACATGAGTTAAAGCCGTTTCCTTTAATCTCATACCTTGAGTATTTTTGCTGACGGTGAGCAGCGACACCGCGGACCCCGAGCTCCCATACATAAGCCGTGTCCAACAATGGCGAGGTGTTTAAAGGTGAAGGGTAGAAGCCGTAAACGCTGGCCGTCGGAGCCTTTGTCAAGCTCCGGTGGCTGGGCTCCCTGCCTGTCTACCAGGCAGGCAGCTCCGGGACCTCTTTGACTACCAGGGTAAGGTCAAATGAGAAAGTACCCCCGTCTCCCTGCTTTTATACTATGCCATATGGTATTTCCAACCCCCCCCCCACAACCGTGATCGGACCCCTAAAAGGGGCTGCACCGAAGTATCGTTTCCCCCAATGCCATCTTTGACATTTCTTGAACCAGATCATTACTCTCGATTTATTGTCATAAAGTCCCTCAATCCAACCCACCCTCTTGTATCTCAGTCAGTCTTCTTGATCGCCAAGTATCTTAAAGTCATAATAGAAAAATTGTATAAGTAAAAAAACAAAGGTCTGGTGAACTACTAATCGTAATAAATCACAAGCAGCAGTTTGCAAAGCGTCTAGCGCAGACTAGACTGGCTGATCTTGACATCAGGGTCACACACCATAGGAGGTCCCCACCAAACACATTATCTTGACGTTTGTCCGCGCAGTTCTTCCACAACCCATAAATGCAGGTTTTATCCGTTGCTCCATCCGTCCGTACATCCCGAACCCGCGGCGCTGTTTGAAGTGCCAGCGGTTCGGGCATGGTACAAACTCTCGCCGTGGCCGAACGACGTGTGCGAAATGCGCGGCGCATGATCATCCGAGCGACAATTGTCCATACGATACCCTGTCTTGTGTGAACTGCGGGGGGCCGCATGCAGCGTACTCCCGCAAGTGTGGAAAATTCCCACTGGAAAAAAGATAATCAACATCAAGGTAACTGAGGACATCACCTACCCCCAGGCGCGAAAGAGGTTCGCCTCTTTCCCCCTGGTGAGGTATGCTGGTGCAGATCACCGGGGGGCGGAGCGGCGTCTGGTGTCCACAGGGACCCAGTTCAGCGAATCTGACCTGGTCCCGCCCCCGCCCCCGCTGGGTTGCCTCACGCATCCCAACCCGTAACCACGCCGCTTGCTGAGGCAGCAGCGGTTGTGGTGCAAACCACTTCTGTTGGGACCGGTGCCGCTCCCGCCTCTACCTCCCCGTCTTCCAGTGCGTTGGAGGGTGCCGAGGTGATGGACACCACGGGCCCCGCAGCGACTCCCACCACCACCGCACCACCCGTGCCACCTCTGGCGCCCCCGATGGTGGCGGCTCACACGAAGGGCTCCCGAAAGAGGGCCAAGCCCGGGAGGCCAAGTTCGACGGGCACCCCCTAGACATCTGAGGGCGAGACGGACGTCACGCCGTTCTTGCCTGCAACGCACCGCAAGGAGCGGCCTCCGACGGCCAAGCCAGCAGAAAGGCCTAAAAGGCCCAATCCAAGAGTAACAGCCCCGAAAGACGACACACGAACACATATGAACACACACACACTCCAGTGATTCTTAAATTGAAATAATGGGAATAGAAAACATCATCCAATGGAACTGCAGAGGCCTCCTTAAAAATGTTGACGATGTGTATGAGATTCTGCATGCCAGTCAGCCAAGTATCATGTGTCTCCAGGAAACGAGCCTCAATTCTAAACAAACAAATTTCTTAAATAGGTACATGGGATTCAGAAAGGACGGGGTTGGGTTCACCCACTCTTCAGGAGGTGTGGCCATTATCGCCCGGAAATTATTAGCATGACACACTCTCTCTTTAAACACTGTCCTCGAGGCTGTAGTGATCTGTACAATAATATTTATTAGGTTGATAACGGTATTCTCCATTTACATCTGTCCTGATTTTGCTGTTCATAGTTGCGATTTCGAGGCAGTGGTTGACCAGCTGCCGGAACCATACATACAAACAGGCGACCTTAATGCGGACAACTCACTGTGGGGCTCCTCCAGAACGGATGCCCGAGGTCGCCTCACCGAGAAGGTTCTTACATCCTCCGGAGCATGCCTTTTTAACATAAAACAGCCTACATACCATAACTTAAGACACAATACATACTCGCATCTTGACTTTGCTATTGGTTCCGCAGTTCTCTTTCCATGTCTTGAGTGGGGTGTGGGCACAGACCCATGTGGTAGTGACCATTTCCCGACTTCATTAACGTATATAGGTACATGCCCGAGCAGTCCATCTTCCCATAAAGGTTTATTGAATCAAAAGCAAACTGGAGCACATTCACACAAACATCTCAACTACACCGCACATCCATAAAACACCTACACGTAAAGGAAGCCGCCCAACTCATCACGGCGCACATCCTCGACGACACCGAAAAGTCCATTCCCCAGGCCTCCAGTGCGCCCCGCACCCCAAGGAGGCTTTGGTGGAACGAGGACTGCAGGAGGGTGCGAGAGGCCCAGAACAAGGCGTGGGGTGTCCTTCGCCGGTACCCCACGTCAGATAACCTTATTTCTTTTAAACGGGCAAAGTTTTTAGGAAGCGAGTGCGTCGTGAGGCGAAAAGGGAGAGGTGGCGCACCTTCCTCACTTCCATCAACTCATACACTGACACACACAAAGTCTGGACACGAATACGCAAACTAAAAGGACAACACACACACAGCCTGTCCCTGGTTAGTACAACAGGGGACACACTGAAAGACCAGGCTAACAGACTCGCACAACACTTCCAACACGTGTCCAGTTCAGCGCCCTACGCAAACACTTTCATGAAACACAAAACATCTGTAGAAAAGAAGTCCCTGCGTGATAACAACAAGTCGCACACTTCTTACAATTCTCCTTTTTCCATTCATGAGCTAAAGGCAGCGCGACCACTTGTAAGCCTTCAGCTCCAAGTGCAGACAAAATGACATACACCATGATTCAACACCTACACTCAGACACCCTTGAAACACTTCTACATCTGTACAATAACATATGGCTTTCGGGGCATATTCCTCGCTGTTGGAGGGAGGCCATAGTAGTGGCTTTCCTGAAGGAAGGGAAGGACCCTTCCTATCCCTAGGAAGGGTTCTTAGCTATCGGCTCATCGCCCTTACAAGCTGCCTGTGCAATCTCCTCGAGAAGATGATAAACAGGAGACTTGTGTACTTTCTTAAGTACAACGGTCTTCTCGAGGGCTGCCAGGCAGGCTTCATGGGTGGGGTGATCTACAAATGACCAACTTGTCGCCCTTGAATATTAAATAAAGGACGCTTTCATTCAAAAACAGCCTTGCATAACAGTGTTTTTTGACCTTGAAAAGGTCTATGACACCGCCTGGCGCTACGGGATCCTTAGTGACCTGAAGTCTTTCGGTATATCGGGCCATATGCTCAACACCCTTGCTAGTTATTTGTCCGAAAGAACGTTTCGCGTGAGAGTAGGTAGCGCCCTCTCAAGAGTTCATGTGCAAGAAAACAGCGTTCCGCAAGGTGGAGGTCTAAGCTGCCCCCTATTCATAGTTCATGAACTCCCTTGGGAAGGCATTGCCACCTACAATTTCTTATTCAATGTATGTAGACGACGTCCAGGTATCTTTTAAATCATGCAATATGTCCATCTGTGAGCGTCAAGTCCAGCTCGCTGTCAAAAAACGTGCCAGCTGAGCAGACAAGAACGGTTTTAAACTTAACCCAGAAAAAAGCACCTGTGTTGTCTTCTCCAGGAAGCGTGGGATCCATTCGGACACTTAATGGGGTATCGATTCCTTTGAGGAGGAACGCAAGTCTTTAGGCGTGGTGTTGGATGAAAAACTTACGTTCATCCCTCACATTACACAATTAAAACATAAATGTCTAAAGTCTCTCAACATTCTTAAAATCTTGTCCCACCAGTCCTATAGAACGGACAAGCAACTCCTGTTACGTATTTTCACAAGCCTAGTGGGGTCTAGATTGGACTATAAGAGTGTTGTATATGGGTCAGCCACGAAAACACCACTTAAAATGCTCGACCCAGTGCTTCCCTTGGGGCTTCACCTGTCTTGTGGTGCATTCCGTACGAGCCCTGTAGAGAGTCTTTAGGCAGAGTGTGACAAATGGTGCTTATCACACCAGCAAACCTATGTTGACTTGTTATATGCCTCTAAAATTTTATCAATGGACAACCATCCTTTTAAACCGGTTTTTTATTGATACATCCACATCACAGCTCTTTTTAAATCGCCCATCCATTCCTGTTCCCTACTCGCAGAGAGTGAGGGACGAGGTCACTATTCATAAGGTCTCCTTTTTAGACACATTCAAATCATCTCACACTCATCTTGTAGCACCATGGCATCTTCGTCCTGTTGCATGTGACTTGTCTTTCTTAAAATACAATAAAAACAGGACACCAATAAGTGAGATTTTGCAGCATTTCATGTAAGTATAGGATAAATACAGGGCTGCAGAGTTTTTCTTTGACGCATCTAAAACGGTCGCTGCAGTGTCTTGTGCTGCGCATGGTCCCAATTTTGAGGCATGTAGAACAATGAATGTAAACACAAGTATTTTTATGGCAGAAGCATATGGCATTTTTCTGGTTGTAAGTCACATAGTTGAACATCGTATTCGTAAATCCATCATTTATAGAGATTCGCTGAGTGTCGTCCATACATTGTAATCCGGAAAGTCCTCGAAGAACCATGTAGTTAACCGTGTCTTGAAATCAATTTTGCTGGTGTATTCTTCAAGCCTTAAGGAGCCAGGCCACTCTGGAATCAGCGGAAATGAACAGGGAGATGAAATGGCCGTCAATGCTGCACTCGAAACACAGTAAACATAACAACACTACCTTACACAGACCTCAAGCCACATGTAAGACAGCAACTCCGTAAAACTTGGCAAGCAGACTGGAGCGAAGAGACAGACAACAAACTACACGCAATAAAACCACACTTGGCACGTTGCACAACTGACTCGCACAACAGACACATTTAAGTTACCTTAGCTAGGTTGCGGATAGGTCACACACATGTAACACACTCACACCTGCTCACTGGCTCTCCAAGACCCATGTGTAGCAGGTGTGGAAGGGCTTATCCATAGTCCACATTCTAATTACATGCAAGGCACTCGACACAACAAGACAGAGGCACTTCAATGAACTATACAGACAACACATTCCGCTACACCCTTCCTTGTTTTTGGGTGACAATTCCATGGTCTCTGTGCAACGTGTTTTTAAATATTTGTCCGATGTTAACTTTTTAAACCTCATTTCCTATCATACGTAATCAAAACTGGCACTATACACCAGCCATCACCATTGCCGGTAATTGATTTTATTGTTATTCTGGCTTTTGTAGTCACTATTTTCCTCTAGATACTTTTGTTTGGCGCTCTTTGCACCAGCTGGCCTTGCACCAAAAACCTCCAACCTTCATCATCCTAATCATACTTCCTCCGTAAACTTCCATGCTTCGATGCGCAACAGGCAGTGTCGGAAGACCAGCTTACAAAGACCAAGCTTCCGCCGATCTTCATAAAGTCGGCTTTACCTGTAAACACAAACGCTTTGCTGGGAACTCCGGAGGGAGCGTAAAACGATACACGGACAGGCTGTAGACAAGCCCCGCCCAAGAACAGCGTAGCTCTTCGAAATACCGAACTGGGAGAGCATAAATGGGACACAATTTTGTTACCGCGAGACGGGCAAGATTAGTTATCTGTCATAGCAGGGCAGGGCGAGCAACGCATCTTCACTCTCACCCTCGGCCGCTGGAAGCGTGTACGAGAAAGATTTGTTGACCAATAAAAGTGACCCCTGCGCCAAGCTCTGAATGTGATCAGCGCTACCGTTTGAAGCGAAGTAAAAGACAGGCTAGCGAGCGTGGTTGGACGCGCACGCGCACATCGATATCTCGGCACTAGAAGTGCAACGTCAGATGACGCGGCAATGCATTTTGCCACACGCTCGCGTTCCCCGGCTTCTTTTGACGCCGGGTGTACAATACATTTCCTAAAGAGCATGATCACGAGGTAAAATATTTCGCAATCGCCTTAATAAAGAAAATAAACAGGCCAGGAATAAGTACTTTAAGCACCAATTTAATGCAAGTAGTCGCAACACGGCCGCTAAATGTAAAAAAATTAACTCGGCGTTTTTTTACAGGTCGCTCGCCAAACACAATCACTGAAGTGGTCATTGACAGAAAAACTATTGCTGAGACGTAGCTTGCAGAGGCATTAATTGATTACTTCGTGAGCTTGTCGTTTTCAACCGGTACGGGGGATATTTCAAGATATTTAACAATTCCGCGTTCTGACACGATATTTTTGCACGCTGTAGCAGAGGCTGAGGTCTACAAAACTGCTATGCATTCAAAATACAGTTACCGTACGGGTTCTTACGATATTAAAATACGTCAAGTAAAATTTGTCGCAGATATCATTTCACGCCCGCTGTCACAGATACGTAATATTTGTCTGTGTACTGGTGCCTTTCCCGCGGCACTGAAAACAGCCAAGGTTGCCATTAGAAATATGAATGGTGATAAGAGTAATTTGGGAAATTATAGACAAATTTCTATTTTACCTGTTATCTCGAAAGCCTTCAAAAAACTTCTGCATTCACGCGTCTCAACATTTACAGACAAGTACAACCTGATGACTGATTCCCAATACGGTTTCCGAAAGACGCCTTCACCAGAACTTGCATTGGTTACACAAAAAGAGTTTCTACCTCAAGAAATTGAAAACAAAAAAAAATTCGACGCGAAATCTTTGTAGACTTTCAAAAGACTTTTGATTCTCTGAACCGTGAACTACCGTTACAGAAATTGCAATATAACGAGATCCGAGGGACTGGCCTAGAGCTTATCTAAAGCTTTTTGTCTAATCCTCATCCATATGTAGCTATAAATAAGTATGTTTCCTGCATTAAGTCGACTGCTTATGGTGTCCCACAAGGGAGTTTTTTAAGACCTTTTATTTTGAATATTTATATAAACGATATTGTACGGATTGATCCCCGTGTAAAATTCATCATCTATGCAGATGATACTACCTTGCTTATTCCAAATGTCGACTGTGACAAGTCAATCAGCCAACGAAATGAAATTTGGGTAAATTAACGGAATTGGCTGCCTGCAACGGCTTGGTTATTAATACTGAAAAAAACGAAATCCGTAATATTCCGTAAGAAGGCAAGCAAGCAAGAGCCAGCCAGAATCTATACATGAAAGGTTCTTCAATTGAAATCGTAAAGAACTTAAAACATCAGGCGTAATATTTTCTGACACTTTACTTTGGGATACGTTATGCGATCATGTTGTAAACTATCGCGAGTCGTGGGTTTGCTGTACGCTAATCGTGATGTACTTCCCAGTTCGAATCAGACTTATTATATACCATTTTCTATTTCTTTCTCATGCACAGCACTGTTTCTTAGTGTGGGGCATGACAACGCCGACAAATATTGCAAAGTAGACTAGGATGCAAAATAAGATAATTAGGATAATTGCTAACGTTACACCAGATCGTGAAGTAGACACGCTGATGAATCATTTTAGTTTAGTTTAGTTTGTATAGGAAACCTCTACAGCTACTCTTTGCGCAGAGCATTGAACACGGGAAAAAAAGCGGAATTCTAGACAACTTTTCAGTCTCAGTAATTTAGTCATAAAAAAACATGTTCATGAAAAACATCGCGCGGGGTATTGGGAGGTAGATTTAAACAGAACTAATTATTGTGATCAAATATTACGAACCGTATTTCTGAAGTCTTTGAACGACTTTCATGAAAATGTACAGATTTTTACGAGCTTACAGGTAAGAAAATGTATGCATTGTTCATGTAAATTTTATGGGTGTCATTTTCTATACTGTTATTGCAATTCAGAGTTTTTTCTGTTCAATCCTATTCAATTCATTTTATTTTCTAGAAAGATCTAGAGGGATTCCTGGGCAGAAAGCTTTTATTCATAGGCTGACTGAGGCCGTGGAAACAACATATGGCGTGACATACAATGCTAGATGGAAAATACAATGGTACCAGAAAAGCGTAGCTTCTACACAATCGCTGCGATAACTGTCAATTCATAAACGCTATAGAAGGAAAAGCAAGCAAGTACAATAAATTTCAACATATCATTAGACAATACTGTAACAAAGTATTAGAAAAAATATCAGGAATTTACCCATCCTATAACGGGGGTGGCGCTGCGATAGCCAACGAGAGCTGACGTGCTCACATCGGCTCCGGCTTTTATGACCATTTTGCAGTGCTAATTATTAGTTATCGCCGCATAACTATTACCAATGTGTCTGTAAAGGTGCGGGTCATTAACCAGTACCAGTCGCTAACAAAAGGTACGTTTTTGCGGGACTTTTTTGTGAGGCCCGGCGGCGTTCCGCCAAGCCTAATCGAACAGCTGGAGTCCACAGCTAGCTAGGCCTAACCTCGGTGAGGGAGGGCCGTCGTCCTCGGGCGGTGGCTGTACAAACATGACGACCGAGATGGAGACGTCCATTGATCGGGAACCGGCGAATTCCGGCGTTAGCCAGATGTGTATTGAAGTTGAAGGGGAAGAAATTTCTTCCGAGGAATTCAATGACGGTGCGGGCTGGTCGCACGTGGGCCAGCGTATAAAGGCCCCAGCCGGCGAGGTCACCGCCCCTCGACAGTCGAGGTCTACGACGAAGAACTTCGCCAGGAATGTGAAAGCTTCGGTAACGAGGGCAGCAAGGATGCCGGACGTTCTACCGAGGGAGCAGACGAAGGTGGTGGTGCGGCCTAGGGGAGGCCTTAACATCGCGAGGACTCATACCGCCATCGTGGCATCGGCAATCATGGCGCCGGCGAATGTATCAAGGGAGGACGGGGCAGCGGACACCTTCTGCCCCAATTTGCAACAAAATATCATGGTGGTGAGTACCCCCCGACGATGCACTTGCTTTACTTTACGCCAAGATACAATCGATCTGCATTGGTGGCAAGAACATGTGGTTGGCGCATACCAAACCGCGCCATATGGCACCGTTAAAGGGAGTGATTAGAGGTATCCCGATTGAGGACTCCCCAGCCATGATCGACCGGAACATTGTAAACTCGAGAAATCCCTTTGGCACTTGGCGCGAAGAGAGGATTGGTAGCTCGACCACAGTCATCGTTGCTTTCGGGGGCCTGAAGGTCCCGGAATTACGTGTGCTACGGTCCCGTTCTCATCAAGTCCAGCCTATACCGAAAGCAATTCGATGTGTGTAAGCAGTGCGGAAAGGTGGGCCACCGCCGCGACGTTTGTCCGAACCCTCACGTGAAGACGTGCTTCGCTTGCGGGGCCGTAAACCCCAAGGACGACCATACCTGTACCCCCAGTTGCAAATTGTGCGGCGGCCACATCTGACCGGGGACAAGGTTTGTAAGAATAAGTTCAAGACCCCATACGTAGTTAGAAAGAGGCAGTGGGAGCGCAGGATGGCCGAACAGCAAGCGCAGCAGCAGCAACAAGCGGCGCTCGAAGCTGAGGGATTTCCACCGCTGACATCAGCAGCTGGCAACAGCTGCCGGCCCAGCTCGTCGCCGTGCATCGCGTTCCGCCCTCGAAGCGCAGGGGCAGCGAGAGCAGACGGCGTAGCGTTAGCCTGTAAGCGATCACAAATCACGTGACCGCGTGAGTTGGGCCGATGCAGCAAGAAATGATGCTATGAAAGCACAGGGGGTACCATCACCTCCACCTCCAATGCCACCGCAACCACCAAAAACGTCGGCGGCAACAGCACCAAGGCGAAGGAAGACGAGGCGATGAGGGTGTTGAAGGAGGCCTAACGAGGAAACTCTGGCGCAAGAACAACGAGCTCGAGACGACAGTCATTAGGCAAGAGGCGACTATCAGCAAGATGGCAAAAGAGATCGCGGAAATCTAAAAAGCTTCTGACGCCCGTTCCACCAATAACGAAACGCCTCAAGCGGTGCCGTGTGAACCCACACCAGCACCAGCAGTGCTGTACCCGCAGCGAAGGAACCGGCACCCAGAGACGAGCGATCGAGAACCTGAAGGAGCGCAAACTTAACGATAGGGTGGACAACCTGGAAGACAAAGTCGACCGAATCGAGAAAACACCTTGACAGGCTCGAGGAATATATTAAGACAACCCTTCACTAAGATGATTCTTCGACAAGTTCGCCGACATCGAGCAGACAATGTCAGCAGCTAGCGAACGCCATACAGCAAGTTCACAGCGCAGCAGTACAATCAGCAACAATCATGGCCGCTCCAGCAACAACAGCAGCAGTGAAGGGGTCTGGTGACCTGGCACTGGAACTGTAACGGTTTCGCTAGCAAGAGGGCAGTCTTACAGCAACACATAACACAAGTAGCACGCAAGCCAGATATAATCATGTTACAAGAGACTCGCACCGACGCGGTATCGCTCCCCGGTTACAGGGCTTACATCAAGTCTCCGGAGGTCACCGGCGGTAGAGGAGTATGTACGTTGATTCGCAAGGGAGTCACCTTTATCGAACATGAGTTGCACAAGAGTAAATAGAATACACTCTCATCGAGGTCGTTTCGGGCAAGAAACACAAGAACAGCATCTTTCTGCTTAACGTCTACAGTAGCCCTTCGCACCGGAAACAAAAGTTCAAGACACTCCTGCACAGAGCCAGCACCACGGCGGGGACCCACAGGCTCATCGCCTGCGGGGACTTCAACGCGGCGCACCCGGCATGGGGATACCGCAAGCAATTGGCCAAGGGGCGAGATCTGTTTCAAGACACAATAGACCTGGGCTTCACCCTCATCACGGACCCGACGGATCCTACGAGGATCGGAAACTCCGTGGCCAGAGACACGACGCCGGACCTCACATTCGTGAAGAAACGACGAGAAGGGCAAGATCACCTGGCGCAACACAGGGTCCGAGCTCGGAAGTGACCACTACATCGTGGAGGTCATGATACCGGAGGAGGTCAACACGTCGGAGGACACCAGAAAGCATAAATTTACTGATTGGGATGCCTTCCGTAGCCTGTTACCGACGGAGGAGGAGGACATCGAGAACATAGAAGAATGGTCGGCCCTCATCGCGGGGAAGATCAAGGAAGCGACCAAGACCATAGAAACGGACGCGCAGGTCGACAAGATGACAGCCGCCTGGCGCACCTTAATAGAAGCGAAAACAATCCATCCTAAACAGGTGGAAGAAACAACGGCTGAATCGGCGACTGAGGAAGAAGGTAGCGGAGCTGAATCGCGCCATCGAAGCCCACTGTCGCGTGCTATGCACGCAAGAGTGGAATGAAATCTGTAGCGCTGCGGACGGGCAGATGCATTGCGGCAAGACCTGGAACTTGATGCGGCATCTGCTCGACGAGACCAAAACAAAATTCCCATCAACGCGACCGCCTCGCAAAGATCATTCACAGAGCAGTCAAGGAACACGGGAAACCAGAAGTAATCAGACGCATCGACAGCAAGTACCTCCCGGTCACACCCACGGAAAGGCATCCTGAGTACGCGGGTCAAGCCAACGATAAGCTCGACCGCGACATCAGCGTCGAGGAGGTGCGAGCGGCCCTGCATGACCTGAACAGCAAGTCTGCGGCCGGCCCGGATCACATCTCGAACAGAGCGCTCAAGAACCTCAGCGATGCGGCCATCGAGAACCTCACCGGTTACTACAACATGTGCTGGAGGGCGGGGTCACTTCCCCAGCAGTGGAAGACTGCCAAGACAATCCTCATCCCCAAACCGGGCAAAGCCACCGAACACGGACAACCTCCGGCCCATCTCGCTCACGTCCTGCGTGGGCAAGGTGTTGGAGCACGTCCTCATGTGGTAGGTGGCAGGACTACCTGGAGGAGTCAGGACTGTACCCCGCCACGATCATCGGGTTCGCGTTGCCTCGGCACCCAAGACGCGATGATTCTGTTGAGAATGAGGTCATTGACGGCAACCTAACGAAAGACATAAAGCCATCCTGGGGCTGGACCTGCAGAGCGCCTTCGACAAATTGAAGCACTCTGCGATCCTAGCCCAGGTGTCCAGGACTGAACATGGGCGCAAGAACCTATAACTATATCAAGAACTTTCTGAACAGGCCGGACCACAGAGCTCTGCGCCGGCGATCTGCGACTCCAAGAGAGAGGCTCAGGCAGTGTCGGGACCCCCCAGGGCTCGGTCATCTCGCCGTTGTTATTCAACCTCGTTATGATCGGGGTTGCCGAGCGGCTCTCTCGAGTCGAGGGGGTCCGGCACACCATCTACGCCGATGACATCACTCTGTGGGTTACGGGAGGCAGCGATGGTCACATCGAGAGCACGCTGCAAGAGGCTGTCGACACTATCGAAGACCAGCTAAACGGATCCCGGCTTGATCTGCTCGCCGAGCAAGTCGGAGCTGCTGGTGTTACGACCGAAATACGTAAGGCGAAACAAGAGCGAGCCCAGGGATTACGAGGCGATAAAGATCGTGACGAGGAGCGGCCAGGTGATCCCCGGAGGTCGATAAGATACGGGTTCTCGGTATGATTATAGACAAGCGTCGCGGCACAACGGCGAGACCGTTCCCGCCTTACAGCCAAGATCACCAACGCAGTGCGTCTCATCAGACGGGTCGCCAACCGCAAGGCCGGGATGAAGGAGGAGAGGCTTGATTCGGCTTGTGCATTCCTTCGTAATCAGCCACGTCGCCTACGTTGCAGCCTTCCATAATTGGATGCAGTGCGAAAAGAATAAGATGAACGCCCCTGATACGCCGAGCGTACAAGGCGGCGCTCGGGCCTGTTCGAGTGCACAAGCACCGACAAGCTCCTGAGCCTGGGGGTACACAATACCCTCGAGGAAATTGCTGAGCGCAACGATCCGCCCAGCTGGAGCAGGCTCTCTACGGACCGAGACCGGTAGGCGCATACTGCAAGACTTGGCCTTCACGCCTGCGGCGAAGGCGAGCAGCGACGCTCCTGTCCCGGACGAGACCCGGCGCCGGATTCGGGTAGATCTCATCCCGAGGAACATGAATCCGGAGTTTGACAAGGAGAGAAGAGCGGCGAGGGCCAAGGCCCTCATCGACTTGTACGCCAAGGACGAGCACGCCAGGTTCGTGGACGCGGCCGAATACCAGGAGACAGCGAGGCATTCGTGCTACCGTCATCGAGGCGTCGTCTGGCGCGACGAGGGCGGCGGCGAGCGTTCGGGTCCGACAGGCGTGCCAGGCGGAGGGAGGTGGCCATAGCCCTGGCCATTGCCGACCCCGGGTGCCAGACAGTGTTGTGCGATCCAGGAGTGCCGTGCGGAATTATGCCAAGGGCAAAGTGTGCGGTGAGGCTGTGCGCGTTCTGTGCTCGGCCGACCTCCAACGAGGAGAACAGGTGTGTTAAAATAAAGTGGTTCCCGGCGCACGCGGGCAACGATGCGTCGGCCAAGCACGACAACCACAACGAGACGGCACACGCAAGTGGCGCGAGCGCTAACCAACCGCGCCGCTGCAACCGACCGTCCACTGTGGTGTAGCGCCAAGGACCGTATGACGACGTTCAACGAACTTACACAGTTCCACCGCTTGGCTCGAAGGACTCTCGCCACCCCCGCATCCGGGGCTGAGCCGAGCGGAGGCGGTGCTGTTCAGACACTGCAGACTGGGTCCTTACCCACCCCAGTGTTGATGAAATATGTGTACCCGCAAGTGCATGCGAGTGATGTGTGCCGCGTGTGCCAGCGGGAGAGGGCCACCCTAACGCACATCCTATGGGACTGCACCAAGTTTCCCAACGAAGCGTCGACAAGTACAACGATTCCGCCGCGGCTCGCGGCTGCGGCGAAGTGCTATGACCAAGAAATCCAAACCTGGGCCGTCCAGCAGGTCTTGGCGGCTCTTGAAAGACAAAGGCCGAGCGAAACCGCCGGGACGTTGCCCCCAAGGGCGACCGAACGCGGAGTAGCACGCGCCGTAGTCGAGTAAAGACCACCCGCTGAGAAGACGTAAGGGCCCGCGTCGCGGCGCCACTTATGGTGGTATCGCTCTGCAGGCGACTAAATAAAGTTGCTTCCCCCCCCCCATCCTATAACGCAATTTTGTAACGCCATGTTATGCAATTGTTAATACATGAACAAGCAACTAAGACAAGGTAGATATACACGAGCGTAATTACGAATCATAGCAGAGAATTGCTCAGATTTTAGCACCGAACATACAAAACTATAGAAAAAGGTTACATTAAAAAAAAATTAAAACTGAACAAACACATCATTCAAGATCCAAGGGTAAGTACTAACCGCAAAAAATAATTTTGACATTCTTTCAATGAATAATTTTGCAGCTGCTGATTTTTTATTTAAAATGACAACAAGATTTTTGTTGTTTGTTTAATTTTGTCGCTTACTATAGTGTATGCAACTGTACTGTATTTTCAAAATGCCCAATGATCATGTGTGCTGACATGCATCATTCTTTCCTGTTGTAATCCCATGTGCATTGTCAGGTTTTTCTCTTGTATTATTGCTTACGAAAGTTTCCAACCCAGTGTCTTGTAACATTTATAACCCATTCACCGAGTGTTACGTGTGAAACAGTCAAAAACCTAGACCCTTCATTATCGCACATTCTTGTTATTCATGTGTTGCTGTATGGTGTCCTTGTAAGCAGGGGCGGGAGCTGGTCAAGCTTCCAAGAGCAGCTTTTTCATTCTTCCGCCTTCTCATGTACTACTTGAAAGATGTAGTAGAGTATATAATTATTATTATTATTATTATTATTAATATTATTATTATTATTATTATTATTATTATTATTATTATTATTATTATTATAATTATTATCAAGATGGCGCCTAGCAAGGATTGTTGTGTTCTTTGCTCTTGCGTTTTTTATGGCAAACAAAAGTTTTTCCGCTGCATTGCCTGTAAAAAACGCGTGCACGCGAAGTGTGTTGTGTGGCCGGACGCTGAGCTTCAACTCCTGAGATCTGGCGCTCGGCCGTTCAAATGCAACATCTGTCAAACGGTTGAGGTGGCGGCTAGGCCTAGTGGAGCCAGCGACGACTTTGGCGCGCCCGCAAGCAGGGCTTCTTCCCCCTGCTCCCTTCGTCAAGGCTCACCGACAGTCGTCAATAAGGCCCCGGTGCCCCCGCTCCAACCGGGTGACCTTGGTGCCGAACCTGCCGGTCTTCGTGCGCTCCTCGCTGACGTGCTGGAGGGAATTTCCTTTCTCAGCGACCAAGTGGCCGGGCTGCGCGAGGACAACGACCTTCTGCGCCGGGAAAACGCGCGGGCTTTTGCCTCCCTCGGTCAGGAGAGGAAGGGAGACCGCGCCCATTATGCGAAGTTGGTCACTTCCCTGCGTGCAGAGGTTTGCTCCCTTTCGAGCTGAATTGCTTGCCGCCCCCCTGCTTTGCAGAATGGAATGCGCGGCAGCTCGGGGAAGCCTTCTTTCACCCAAGCTGTTAACAATGAAGTGCCATCCTCGTCGGCTACGTCGGCTCCGCTGCAGGCGGTGTCTCCGGCGTCTCCTACACTGCACCCAACTCCGTCCACCCCTTTCCCAGTGCTTTCCGTGTCTGTGCCTGACTGTCCCCCTCCCAGTTTTGAGAAAAAGCGCCGAAGCCGGGCATTGTTTGGGGGCGTCAGGGCACATCTGGACTGGTCGTCGTTTCGCAGCCGAAGCGCCCCAAAGCTATGTTTGTTTCCAAGCTTTCTCCGACCACCCCCCCTGCCAGTCTCAATGCTCATCTGTCAACTTTAGGTGTCTCGCCCTTGAGCTGCCGACGACTGAAGACTAAATTCGACACCTATGCATCCTTTTATATTTCCTTGAATGAAGAGTGTTTCGAGCGCCTAAATGACCCCGCTGTTTGGCCGAAAGACTGCCTCGAGGCGTCGAGGCATGTTTCGAGGCAGTTTCGAGGCATGTTTCGCGAAGGCATGCTTCACAGCTCTGAGCGCATCACATAAGAAAAAACAACCATGACTAGTTTAGATGTTTTTTATCAGAATGTGCGAGGTCTTCGAACTAAGGCGACTGAATTTTTTGGAAAAACGTTCTGGCTTCTTGCTTTCCGTTAATAGCTATATCTGAAACTTGGTTGTGCCCTGATATCCTATCAGTGATTATTTTCCTCAAAAACCATGTATATCGCAATGATCGTGTTTAACGGGATGCAAACAAAAAGGGGGGGGGGGGGTCCTTCTCGCCGTTGACAAATCTCTCCCGTGTGTGCTACGTAGCGATATTGATAACGCAGATGAGTCTTTATGGGTTCGAAATTCATTTCTCTAAAACTGAAAAACTTCTAGTTAGTGTTTTTTACATTCCTCCTGATCTAGCTCCTGAGGCGTTCAAATAAGTTAATCTCCTCCATTGAACAGGTCCTTATCACTCATGGCAACCGCAACGTCCTCCTGCTTGGAGATTTAATGCTCCTGGCGTGGAGTGGAGCCAGCTAACTTGTTCCCACTACAACCACCACATTGAACCAAAGGGTAATAGGTTGCTAGATTTTTTGGCTTTCACTTCTATGGCACAGTGTAATCGCATAAAAAATTGCGTGGAAATATTGCCGCGAACCATGCATTGGGTTGTTTATTTGTGTTTTGCTTTTTCCCGCCCGGCTGCGCCGGGTCTGTGTTATCTCCGTGCCAAGGAAGCGCGTGTTCCATTTTCTTTCTGTGCCGCATGTGTTATCTGTTCAGATAGGGAGAGCATTCCGATCTAACGTGAACATCCCGGAATAATTTTTGCATCTACAATGTTCTCGATGCGAATAGACGGTTCCAGAACCACGCGCGCCAAAAGATAAAAAGCCTGCAGAGCAGACCCCGGGGGCATTCGATTCGGCGACGCTCGCCGACGCACGTACGTCACTTTGTTGACCACTGCTTCGCCGCCTCTGTTTTTCTTTTTAGTTGTTAGGGGGGCACAAGTTCGCTCCAATAAACTTGTTTCTTTTCCAAACAACTGCTTCGTCCTTGGCTACGTGACATCTGGTGGAGGTGCTGGGTATGAAGGGTGCGTACCCAGCACCTTACCAGATGTTTGAAGGACCCCTCTGGCCGTCTTGGGCGGTGGAGTGAGTTTGCGCTGCAAGAGTTCGACATTACAATCGTCTACAAATCCGGCAGGAAACACTCCGACGCCGACTGCCTGTCCCGCGCCCCTGTCGACCCACCCCCACAAGACTCCAAATGAAGACAGTGCGTTCTTCGGGGTTGTTACGGAGAGCGACCTAGCCGCCAGCAGCGTGCCGACCCCGACTTGCGAGAATGATCGACTACCTCGAAGGACGAACGTCGCCGTGCCTAGAGCGTTCAAGCGTAACTTACCAGCATTCAGCCTCAGAAACTCCGTCCTCGTGAAGAAGAATTTCAGCCCAGAGGAACAAGAACGAATTACCTATTGTATCCCCGCAGGCCTTCGTGACGAAATTTTGGAAGCGTCCCACGACGACCCGTCTTCCGACCCTCTCGGCACAGCTCGCACTATTGCAAAAATTAAGGCGAAGTACTTCTGGCCCCGCCTTACATCGAAGTCGCCCACTACGTCGGAGTTGCCGTGACTGCCAGCGACGAAAAACGCCGCCGACAAGACGCGCCGGACTTCTACAACCGATCGCCGTCCCGCGGAGGCCCTTTCAACAAATTGGAATGGACCTTCTAGGCCCTTTTCCCACGTCACGATCAAAAACAAGTGGATTGTCGTAGCGACAGACTACATGACGCGCTACGCAGAGACCGCCCCTCTTCCGCGGGGGACTGCACAAGAAGTCGCCAAGTTCTTTATAACCAAGTTGTGCTGCGACATGGAGCCCCTGAAGTCCTAATCACGGACCGCGGAACGGCTTTACCGCGGAGCTGATGCAAGGAATCTTACGCTACAGCAACACGGATCACCGAAAGAACGACGGCGTACCACCCCCCAAACGAACGGACTAACGGAACGTTGAACAAGACAATTGGGGATATGCTGTCAATGTACGTCGACGTTGAACATAAGACTTGGGACGAAG
Source organism: Haemaphysalis longicornis (assembly GCA_013339765.2). NCBI lineage: Eukaryota > Metazoa > Arthropoda > Arachnida > Ixodida > Ixodidae > Haemaphysalis > Haemaphysalis longicornis. The sequence goes on along the minus strand of CM023452.1, from coordinate 116,526,376 downwards.
TCCTCCCGTATGTCACGTTTGCGTACAACACGGCTATCCAGGAGACACGCAGTGACGCCGTTCGAGCTTGTCTACGGTAGAAGGCCGACTACGTTTCTCGACGCAATGCTTCCGAACGAAAGAAGACGACGACCTCAACGCCGACGTCCACGGATATCTTCAACGTACGGAGGAGCCTCGCCAGCTCGCTCAAGTTCGTATAAGGGGACCAGCAGCTGGTGGATGCGGGGCAGCTACAACCTCCGACGCCGAGAAGCGAAGAAGTACCAACCAGGGGATCGTGTTGGGTTTGGGACTCCCATCCGACGACCCCGGACTGAGGAGAGAAACTTCTGCGACGGTTATGTCGGACCCTACCAGATTCTGCGACGTGTTGGTCAACTTACCTACGAAGTGATCCCCGATGGTGATTTCCCGGGAAAATCACGACGACGTACGCGGCCCGAAGTCGTCCACGTGGTTCGCTTAAAACCTTTCTACGAACGATGACGAACTTTTTTCTGGTTTTCTTCTGAATTGCGGGATGCCCTGAAACTCAAGGAACGTGCGCACAGAAAGATGAAGCGCTCTGGTGCCAACCAGTTTGCTCAGGAATTCCGGCGCCTACGTGCCCTATGTAAAATATTGCACAAACGGGATCATACTTCGTACCTGGCGTCGGTAAAACTAAAGCAACTCACCCAAACCCGGGGGCCTTCTGGAAATACATTCATTCTAGATATAGTACAACTAAAGATTCTATTCGTCTTCTAGACTCCAACGGTGATGAGGTTGTCAAGGTGGCCGACTGCTTTGCTCCTCAATGTTCTTCTTTTTTTGGGATTAGCGGTGGTAGTGACAACAGCAGCGCCCCTTGTCACCAGGGTGAGAACTCCGGTTGTTTACAACTGGACGAGAACATCATTCGAACCAGCATCAAGCGGCTCAAGCCCTCGCTTTCTTGTGGGCCAGATGGTATTCCTGCTGCAATCCTAAAAACATATGCAAATATATTCGTTCTGTGTTCACTTCAATATTTAATAACTGTCTCCGGTCGGGAACGTTTCCTCGCTCATGGAAAATCTCTCGCGTATTCCCTGTTTTCAAGTCAGGCCTAAAAACTGATGTTATAAACTATAGGCCTGTCTCGCTGCTTTGTTCTGCCTCTAAAATTTTCGAGTTATCTCTTCATACGGTTTTGTCTTTCTCATTTAAACATGTCCTCATTCCTAATCAACATGGATTTATGCGTGGGCGTTCAACTTCCACGAACCTTTTGCTTCATGGAGGAGGCTGTCCCAGCAATCGTTGGTAGAAGCCAACTGGATGTGGTCTACTGTGACATGAGCAAAGCCTTTGATGTTGTCAACCACTCGTTATTGCTTGCAAAGCTCACTCTGTTAGATGTACACGCTTCT